>JAQFVV010001373.1:0-76247 GCA_028023455.1 Epiperipatus broadwayi | reverse complement strand
CTTCAGATCCATTGCTTCAATATAATACTTTAATTTTGTCATGGTTAACTTTAATCTTAGCCATTTTTAAACACTTTTATTTAACATAGAAATTACATTTGTCTGCTTGTTTATTTATTTGGGTCAAATCTTGTAACTGTTTTTTACTATGCTTTTATGGAGTGGAATTTCTTCAAATTTTGTACACGTGTTACATATCATGGCCAATGCAATATTTGAAGGTTATCTGATTGGTTATATAATCTAACAATGTGATGAAGGGCTGAATTTCAAACCATGCTGATATTGGTTTGGTAAGTTTTCAGTGATGTGGAATAGATGGCAATAGATTTTTTTTAAATACACACTCATTAAATTTCATGACTAATTCACTAAAAACATTTACAATTAATTAAAATACAAAAAAAAAACAAATAAAAGATAAAATATTAATTTCTCTTGAATGTTTAACTAAAATTTTTTTTTAATGGCTGTCTTCATAAACATAAAAATCTAAATAAACAATTTTAATGAACACCAAATTCATTTCAAATATCGAAATCATGGCAAAATTGCTTACATGCTCAGTTTTTAAATTTAAATAGTTATAAAGTCTACTGCAAAACATCCGAAAAATAATAAATGTTTTATAAAGATTACTTTTATTTTATTTAATGAATACTGCACTAAAAAAAAAACCCAAAACTTTTTTTCTTCATATTTTACTTGAAATAAAAGCAGTGATTGAATTAATTAAGTTATGGATGTCCCATGCTTTTATTTCAAGTTAAATTTAACAATCAAAATTATAGTTGTAAAAAAAAATATTTTGAGGGGTTTTAGTGACAAAATATTTTTTATAAAATATTTTTTATATTTGATATATATAAAATCTGTAGTTTCTCTGTTGTCTGATTGGTGATTGAATGTTTGTTCAATAATATCACAACTACTACATAGTAGTTAAATAAATGTTTGGATACATTAAGTTCCATTTTGAATTTTAAAAATGTATTTATCTGAAATTAACTTTCTTTGTACTCAAATAATAATATTCTTTCCTAATTACACAGGAAAAGAAAATATTTACATATACAGACACAACTAGATAAAATTGGTTTTGATGTACTTGGCTACCTACATTTGATTTTCTTTTTAGTTAAATCTGTAAAAACTACCTTCATGTCATAAAACAAAACTGAGCTGACTAATTGATCAATTGAAGACTCTTTGGATTTGGAAAAAGGTGATTTAGTGTAGTAATACTATGACCATAGAATTTGTAAATTTTGAAAGGGTAATCTAAGACCTATTCTTATTTTTTATTGACAGGTCTCTTTAGTATTATTTATTTTTTAAATTTCTTATTTGATTTTGAAAAAAGGGAAGAAAGAGGTAGTGGGGAGGAGGAAAAATATAGCTAATTGTAAATTTAAAAAAACAGGCAAAATTCACTATACATATTGCCACACACAGCAAACTAGAGTAATCAATGAATGCCAGAAGGCTTGTGCATAAAATCACTATCTAGTGCCTACTCATCCAATATCCCCAGACTAGTTTCTGGCTTACGGATTTTTCATCAGTGAGGAGCCTTGGAGATCTTAGGATCTAATGCAACTCTCTGAGAGCATTGCACCTAGATCTTAGGACCTATTGCAACTCTCTAGAAGCCAAATTTTATCTTACTGATGAAGGCCACAAGCCAGAAACTAGTCTGAGAATATTGGATGAGTAGGCACTAGATGGGGATTTTATTCACAAGCCTTCTGGCATCCATTAATTACTCTAGCTTGCTGTCTGTGGCAATACATATAGTGAGTTTTGCCTGTTTTAATAACAGTTATAAGCAAGCAAAAGAAATGGTAATCATGTGATCTTAATTATAAGTTTTCAAGGTTAATTTTGATTTCTTGCAATACTACCTACCTAGTATTGACTTACAAAATTGATGTAAATATAGGGGATTTGAACAGACTTTCAAGCTCTCTTCAACTATCCACTCTATCTCTTACAACTGATACACATGATAAAACACATATGAAAAAATAAATGATCTCCAATATACATATTTTGTGCTGAACCAGCATTCATCACTTGGTCCAGATTATCACTTCCCACATATATATATATATATAATCAGTGTTCCATTTCCTCAAAAGTTTAATGGGAAGGCTTCAATCTACACTACCCTCCAACTTTTCAGCATCAATACCATTGAGAATCTGATGATGGGACCCCCAAATCTCATTGATGTCAATAGTATTGTCATGCCCATGTTGAGTTTAAGTCATTATGACCCCTCATGTATAGGATCATGTCAATTCAAATGCACAGAAAAAGGGGTGGTCAGGGTACAACTGCAAACTCCACGTATATAACTTATCCTTGTATTTAGATATTAAAAATAAATTATGTAAATAATTTCAAACAATCTCTTCTTATTTGTAATTGACAAATTGTTTTAGAATTTGTCTTTAAAATTTTCAATTTCTTTCTTATTTTGCTTTTTAAAAAGTGAAAAATTCATGTATAATTTAAAAATCTCTTTTTACTTTCCAGTGACAGATCTTTTTTTTTTTAGAATTATGTGTCTTTTCAATTTTTTCTTTGGTTTTGAGAAAAGGTAAGAGGAGTAAGAGAAAACAAAAAAATATCGCCAATTATAAGTTTTCAAGATTGATTTCTCGTAATACTACCTACCTAATATTGATTTACGAAATTAATTTAAGTTGATAATTTCAAACACCTCTTCTCTCTTGCCATTGGCAAATTAGTTTGAAATTTTCAGTTTAAAATTTTTAATTTTTTTTTCGTATTTGTTTTTTTAAAAAGTGGGGATAAAACTTTGACTTTTAAAAGAAAACAATAATTACTTGTCAGCTACATTCAATACAAATAATAAATAAAATAAATAATCCAAAGAAAAATTAATTGACTGGCTTTGAAGTAACAACAACTGCAAAAAATTAATACAAAAAAGGTTAACATGTAATTTCTTTTATTGGATTTCCATCTTCACCCAATAGTTATTTTCTTTTTTACTTCACACATAAAAAACAGACTAGCAGTTTCATACAGGCAGTCATTTAGTAGCATGGAACAATAATGCTAAACTACTTTAAGGTCTCTCCTCCTTAGGTTTCTTTTCTGAAATCATAAATAATCTGAAGTCTAAATCAAGAATGTAAGAAGGTTTATTTTGGCTTTTTTAAAAAAAAACTCTAAAATATTATTTTAATGAATAACTCTAATGTTTACACTTCTTTTTCAAATCAAAACATTTTTAACAAGATCAATAAAATACTAAATTTATTTTTAAATTAATTTTTAAAAAGTACAAAAAAAAAATTTCTTGTAATACACAGCAGCGGGAAAAAGTTTCATTTTTTGTCTTTTAGTTTTCTGATGTATTTTTGAACTATTTCCAAATCAATTACTTTAAATACCTAAAATGTGTTACAATCTTCTATTTATCAATTAGTAATCTCATAATTATTTTGTGACATAGATGCTGTGTTTTAAATAAATAATTAAAGAGATAACCGATTGTAGGTAGCTGAGCACGTCAGTGCCATAAAACTGGATTTAATTGTTAACAAGTTTTACTAATTAATTCTTTTTTTTTCTTTTGAACTTATTTTAAAGACCTTTACAAGAGTTTCAGTTTCTTTTTATTTCTTTTGACTGATCAACTCAAAGATTGGAATTCTCTTAAAGAGTGTGTTATGAATACAAGAATCATGACTGGTTTTCTAACAATAATCTTACTATTACTGATATGATTAAAATTGTGAAATTTTCTGCTTAGCAGAATGATAAATTTAATGTATAATTTATTATAAATATAAAGATCTGAAGGAAGAAGATCAACAACTTAAATGTGATTGGTAGATTCAAACTGCAAAGAAGATACAAATATTTGCTTACCATAGTCATTCTAGGTCTTTTTTCGATCCATGAAAGTGACATAAAATATGGTATCATAATCCTGTTAAATCCAGCAATGGCATTTTCTTGTATGATTACAATGACATTTTGACGAAGTGGAAAGAGTATTTTGATCAGTTTTTGAATAATGATACAATAATTGAGGTGATGACTTTTAATGATATTACCAGTTTATCTACCTGTCAGATTTGGATGAAGATAATCCAGCTTAGTGAAATCAAAAGTAGAAAGCCTGCAAGTACTGATAACATATTTGAAAAAAATTTAAAAATATACTAGTAATTTGTTATCTTCAAAAATATTATATAAGTATGATTTGCGCTACATACACATAAACACACAAAGCTGCAGGGCATGATTGCGAACCGGTTGACCCTATGGTTGTTTGTAGAGAACACGATGACTTAAAAAGAAAAGTCAAAGAGGCTTACTTTATTGCTAAGCACAATCACACCATCATCAGAAAAGACACATGCTACAATATATCCAAGAAATGGAAAACATAAACTCATTTGCATAAATTTGCATTAATAGTGTTGTTAGTTACAATATGGCTACGACCATGAGGGCTGTGTCCCTTGAAAGCACTTAGCCACACTTGCATTATTGTTTTAATATATAAAGAATTTTAAAAAGGCAGCTTTGTGGGGTTATGCATTTGTAGCGCAAATCATACTTATATAATATGTTACTGCAAAGTTTAAACATCTCACTTACTTCAAATATATTGCAAGTTTTTAGAAATAAATGGACTTATGAAGTTGTGCCATTCAGTTTTAAGAATGCTTTTATTGTTCCAAATTTTAAAAACTAAGGGAATAAACAATAATATTGTAGTAATTATCATGGATTATCATTATTATCCTTACAGCAAAAATTACTTTCGAGAATTTTATTGAATATGTTGCTTCTAATACTAGAGATTCAGTGTAGTTTTAAAAAATATCAAAAAGCACTGAAAACAAGATTTTTGTTGCCAGGCAAAGACAAGAAAAATATCAATACAAAGAAGAGATTTATATATTGGCTTACATTGATTTGGTCAAGATATTTGATTTGGTTAATTTGACAAATCTATGGCATTGTTTAAAACTAATTGGTTGCCTACCAAAATTTATTCATATTACAGTGAAAAGAAATGTTATTATTACAGGTAGAAAATCTGAAACATTCGAAATGAAAACTGGTATTAAAGTAGAATATGTATTTGTTCCAACATTAGTTTCAATTTTTGTGACAGTGATCTTTGAAAATTTTTATCGGCAGCTTAATCAAACAGGGATCAAGATACAATACAGATTTGACAGTGGAATTTTAAATTGGAATTGATTAAAATCCATAAACAAAAATTTCTTGAATTCTGGATTTATAGTATGCAAATGAATATGCTGAAAATTTTGAAATTATTCAAATGGAAGTCAATCTCCGATAAATGTGCTATTTCTTAAATATTATAAATCTCTGTACACTCAGCCACCAGTATGAGTTTTAAAAACTTAGTTTAGAGCATATTTGTATATACACCAATAAATAAATTTCATATCTTAAAAAAATCTAAAATAATTGTGTTATCCATTTAGAGATAATTAAAAATACAACACAAAATGTAATTTTTTAAGTTATTGTTATCTTCACAGATGCCTTGTTTTGCCATCACATTATTAATAAGCAACAACTCTTGGTATATAAAAGAAAAAAAAAAAAAAAAAAAAACAAAAGCACAGAAAAAAAAAGTGTCGCCGCCCTTCTCTCCTCCTCCCCCCCCCCCTCATAACGGTCAGGGCCGGTCACAACTCATACGAATACATTTCATATCTGTAGTTTTTCAGGCTTTTCTAAAGCTTATTTATTATTATAATGAAGTTTATGTACTTCCTCATTTTTTTAGTCAATATTTCCAAGCAATATCTTTTTTAGTGAATTAGAGATCATCTCATGATAGGATCAAAATAAAACATTCCAGTCTGAGCATTTGAACTTAAAATATCAACTTATTTCTTTTTCTTATTGTCAATTATTGATCATCATAATTTCTGATTCTTCTATTCTTCTTTTATCACTAACTTCTCCAAGTGCTAAGCACTTTTCTAATAGATTAATTGCTGCAATTTCTTCATTTTCTTTGCTGATTATGCATTTCTCAAAAGTCTTTGCCAAATAGCATAATCACAAAAAAACACTATAACTTGAATAATTTTGATTTCTATTTCTAAAGATATGCCCAATGTCTACAAATCTTTTACAAGTTTTTCATTATAATTTTGTCCAGAGGTATCTGTGATTAATCATTTGACTATTTAATTCTTTGTTGATGACTAACTATCAACTACTACTAGGCATCAAAACTAGGGATATTAAATCCTAAAAGCATAGAGTAAAACAATTAATAATGAGTATACAGTAAATGCAAATTTCTTTTTTTAATATTTATAACTATTGCCTTTGATAAGAGTTTCTCAGCATTGAAAATGCATCTAGAATATATTCAGTATTAACTGTTTTAGTCTGGGATTATAGGATAAATATTCCCTATTTTTGATGACATTTTTACGATGGAGTTTTTTTTTAATTATTATTATATCATAAATAAGTGGGAAAAAATACCTGTTAACCAAAAAGTAACAGAGACCATCCAATCGATAAATAAAATAATTCTGACAATATTTATAAAACGAAAACTAGGTAATGAATATAGGGAACGATGCTCAAAATATTGAGACTGAGTGTTAATACCACTGACATCCATCTACAATAAAAATTAAAATACATAAAATAAAGCAAACTTACTTGTATATTTTAAAAAGTTAATATAAAATAATATAACAAACCAATTATAAAACTAGATATTTTTCAAAAAATAGTACTTAAAAAAGATTGATTAAAGTTTCTAAAAACGTACTCTAATTTGTCAAAATAGTTATAGAGATATTTTTTTACATCACAGACTTTTTAATATAAAACATATTCAATTCAAAACATGCTTTATATAAATAAATCCTGTTAGTGAATGCTGATGTTTAAAGGCTAAGTAGAGGTTTTCCTTGAAACTGTTTTAATAAGTCTTCGAAAGAATGATTCAGTGCAGTAACTTCTATATGCAATATAAACTTAATAAATCGGATGTTATAAAAACTTACTGCATTTTTTTCTTAAAATTTTTGTTTACCACAATGCTCTTAAAATAATAAAATATCAAACAAAACACCAAATTCCAGTTTAGTAATTTTCTTTTTTGGAATAGGATAGGGCTAATATTTATTTATACATATAATGTCTTTTAAAAATAATATACTATTTTAAAACTAATGATTAAATGCAGTTTGTCAGTTAAACAACCATGATGCATCATAATTTAAATTAATTTTATAAACTAATGTATTATTTATAATTTCATTTCACTAAATGAAAGTTCAGACGGATAAGTAAAAAATTAAAGGCAGACTTAACAAACAAAATCTATAATTTATGAATAAACTTGGTAAATAATAAAATATATACAAAAACATGTTTTGTCTATTCAATATGAAATCTGATCAATTTGTTTTAGATATTAAACATAAAAATAAATGTTTAATAATAATATAAAAAAGACAGAGAGAAAGTAGAAAAAAAACTGTACAAGGTTCACGGAATGCTTAAAGCACTACATTAGCAACGCCATCGTATTAAAAATGACTAAATTTTTTAACAAAATGTGTGTGAATGTTAGTTTATACTTAAAACATTTTTAAACACATGATCAGATGACAAATGCTATTTTTTATTATTATTAACATTTACTTCACCATATAGATTTTTTAAAAAAATCACCTTAATCTACAGTCAATTGTATCCATGATCCTTTTATCAGCTTTTAAATATCTGCTTTATACTATTTCCAAATATTTACCTTACTGTTTTGCTTACAAAAAATTATTTATATATGCACACATAGTACATATATAAATCATACTGTGGAGTCAACTATATTACATCTAAATATAATTACAGTGGCTCGCCATATCTACAGTTTCAATAAATCATAGATTGAAAAAAATATGAATTTATAAATTTCAATTGAATAACTAATTGTAAGAACATACCAAAAATCATCTCAGCCATTTTTTTCATCTTTTGCCCTTAGTCATGTGATTGTTCGCTCTCTTGATTTATTAATATGCTATCTTTTTATAACTGCATTATTATTATTATTATGTTAATTATTTTTACTTATGACTTAATATGTATATTTTTTAAAAGAGAATATATTATACACAAGTGCATAAATGTTAATGGTGTATATTATATAGAATTCATCATTATCCATAGTTCAATCAGTCACTGAAAGGGTTGGAAGCAAATACAATAGATATGGGAGAGCGATAGAAACAATTAATACAAATATCCTATTTAAAATTTCATATATATTCAAACACAAATCTAATTTATATTGTTATTAAGATATAATACATTGGAACATTAGAAAATGAATATAAAAATTTCTTTAGTTAATTACGTAAATCTTTAAATGTAGTTCTTATTAAGTTTGATTTTACATTACTGAATAATCATGTCCATTAAAGTTTAATGATTTGCTATCTTAATATAAATTGAGCATTGATTATATGTATGTGTGGAGGATAGTTTAGCATGAAATAGATATATTAGAGATTGTCTATCTTTTTCACATGTATGTGGTCTCATGTGTATCGATTATATAATAAGATGGAATGGATAGCTGGAGGGAGCTTGAAAGTTTGTGTTCAAATCCCCGCTCATTACATCTAAAGTTCAGTGTATACATTATACTTGTATTCAAATATTAAAACTTCTAAATCATATTTGAATGTATATTTGTTTAGTCAAGCAATAATTAAGCAATCAATTCATGTGCCATTTAAAATAGATCATTATATGGATCTATCAATTGCTTATTTTTCTTTGTTCAGTTTGCTTAAATTTATATCTCAGTATTTCAAATCATCCAATTCATCAGTTTCTTTCTATATCTTCTTTTGGATTCACTCATGCTTATTGTTCTATATGTAGCTGCTGCTACTCAAAATCTCCTATGTAAAGTCAGAGATTGTTTTGTTTTAAAAAATTTCCACCATATCAAATTAACCTACCCATTTGTTGTGTAAAATAGTAAAGTAGATTTCTTTTTTTAAATAATCATTAAACATATCCTATTACACTTTACCATATTTAAATTATATTCTTTCAATTCATGGATTAATTTTCTTAAAAATCTTTAATATATACTATCAGAAAAATTTGTAAAAAATTTAAATTTAATTCACATTATGATGATGTGTATAATTCTCCTATCCTAATGAAGTACTTGATATTCATTTATCTGGCAATAGAAAATTTCTTAAATCTATTAATTGTTATTGTTAGCATTTATGTATGAAGGAAATAATGTATTAAATATATAAAAGATATATTTTTGTTAATAGATGCTATATATCAAACTAAATATACAAATTTATGTCCTTCACAGTTAAATAAAGTGGTAGCATAGAAGATTTATAAAATAAAGAGTCTGGATTGAAGTTCAATTCTATTATTTCTGGAGTCCAAATGACAACTACTTGATTTATTTACTAGCATACTTTCATATTATTACATTGGTGATTTTTAACTCTCTTCACTTATTCTAACTTCCTTTAGCCCAATAGAATGACAAAATTGTCAAACATTCCAATACTTCAAGTTGTTAATGCAAATTAAGCATGATTCAACAAATATCGTACAATATTTCCCAGCTAAATAAGGGCGTTATCCAGAAATCGGTCAAATTTGCTGATAGTCAACTATAAACAAAAGCAAAAATTTCACATTTTTTTAATAAAGGGCACTATTGTGTAAAAGCAGTTTATATTATATCTCCATATTATTTTTCTGATAGCTAAATCTTTACAATCTTTTAGCAATTTCTCTTACCTAACTTTAACTGATCCTAGTATACAAATGTGTGGTTTAGAGTTATGATAGAATAATAAACTCTGAATCTCAAAATTGGTTGAATCTCTTCTAGTGTTTGAACTTCCTACGAACTCTCGAACAAAAAAACCACTTGATTATTATTAATTTGCGAAAATAGTTACTTCATTTTATTGTTATTTTATTACAGACTTGAAATAAATAAAATAGATTACGTTCACACTGTTTTGTTATTACTACTAATTTGATTTCTTTATATCTTAAACTTTTTAGTTTTTCCACTTCATTTTCTGATTTCACGCATTATTTGCATCAAAATGAATTTATACATGCCTTCCTTTTCCAATGTCATTACTCATCATACTCTATGTTATGTTTAAAAAACTACAGGTTCCTAAATCACTTGAATAAAATAAAATAATCTGTTTGATCAATAGTTGCTATATTCAATTTATTTTGTGGATACTTGACTATTTATTCTACATTTGTCACAAATAAAGTAACTATTGCACTCTTTACTAATTTATTTTCTGAGCAATACGTTTTTTAAAAGTAATTATTTATTAATCAAACACTGTTATCTCATTTAAATAATTTCTCTAAATATAAAAAAAAAAAATCATTTTCTTCTTCTTTCACTTTAGAGGCAATATTTTTTCCATATTTATATCACTTCAGTATATTATTTTTTTCTACACTAGAGGAAACTAATTCTTGGAAGAAAGTTTGAAAATATATTTCTTTACTGTAAATATTTAAAAAAGACCATGTGACATAATGATTAGCACTACCACCTGCATGTTTATGATGTAAAGTTCGAATCTGAAAAAGTTTTCTTTCACATATCTATTATTAATTTGAAATGTAACATCATTGTATTTAAAAATAACAATTTAAATCCTTTAATTGCAAATCCATCTATACTCTGGGCTTTGAAAAATTAGTTTAAAACTAATTTTGATCATAATGAAGCATTTCATATTTCATTCATTTTTTTTCTACTTGCAGTTGTTTTAATTTTCCTTCTATCATTGTAAGAGCCTTTATGGTACAGCAGATAGTGGATTCGAATTTGAAGTGAATCATGGAATTTTTTCACATAACTATATCTTCCAAGCAAAGTCAAGATTTTTTCAGGTAGTCACTCAATAGCCAACCTAATTAGCCATATTTTTAGCAGGAAAATAAAGACCTCACGATAATTAGCAAAATGATTATGAATGCATGTTCATACAAAAATAACATTAATAATATGAAAGAAGACAAAAGCCAAAAACTGATTTGGGAATAAAAGTGCATTAGTATTTGATAATGATTTATAATCCAAGCTTAAAATGATGGCATTAAAGAAGAAAAAAAAAATATTTTTAATACAATAAGCTTTGAAATTAAGTAATGTTTTATTAAGATTTTAAGATTTTTTTTGTGTTTTAATACACTTTTTTTTATATAAAATAAACTTTATTAATTACAAATTATGTACAAGTATTAACATATGTACAGGAGGAATTTATATATATAACATAAGGTTATAAAATATAGTTATTATGATTAGTGTCTGAAGGCAGATACAGTGATTCGGTTTTAAAGTATAATTTATATCATTTCAAAAAAATGAACAAATAAGCAATTGAGTATGTAAATAATAATTATGGCAACAAAATTAAATATATTTATTAACTGCTACTCCAGGCTTTTGATACGAAGTATCTTCATCGAAGGATGATTGACAACTAAGCAAAATAATGTTTTACCAAATTTTTCTCGTAGAATTTCTGAGTATATATTTTAGGGCAAACAAACAGGTGTTACTGACCTCATTGAAAAAATTAAAAGACTGAAGTGGTATTGGGCTGGACATATTGCTAGCAGACATGATAATAGCTGGGCAATTAAAATCTTAAACTGGTTTCCAAGAGATTGTAAAAGACCCAGAAAGAGACCACATGTGAGATGGATGGATGAAATAAGAAAGTGTGCAGGGGTGATGTGGAGAAGATAAGCTAAAGATCGGAAAAGATGGATTAAACTTGGAGAGACCTTCATCCTGAAGTGGATTGATAATGTTTGATGATGCTAATGATGATGATTTTAGGGCATTATACCACTTTATTAATGTTTTTAGAACATTATATTTTTTGTTGTCAAAAATTACAGAACAGTGAGCAAGTCACATGGTTCTAATAGTATGAATAATTACCATGGCATTATATGGATTAAAATTTTTAATATTTTTCTCAAGCAATTCTTTTAGATTAATTATTTGCTTGTAGACTACAAAGTGTCTTAAAGATGAAAAGTATGGACATGTTGCCAAAATGTGTATCATATCTTCTGGATGACTATTACATAAGATACATGTGTGATCCAGATTTCACTTAAAATGATTATTGAGTAAGATTTTTGAAGGAATTGTGTTCAGTAATAAATTATGCAAAAATTTTAGCCATGATTGAGGAACACACATATTTTGGAATCTGATTTTAAGATTTAATGTTCTATCTTCTGTAGTTATATTTTCCCATTGCTTTTAATTTTTTGATTTAAGGCACCTTAAGTTTTTAGTATTTCATTTCCCATTCCATTTGTTTGAGTTTTAAAAATTTTCTATCCTTTATCAAGATTAGATTAAAGTGTGATTAAAATGCACTGAAATCATGTATTTATTTGATGATTTTGACCATAGACTAATATCTATTGTATTAAACTTCAGAAGAAAACAATAAGTGGAAAATTCACAAATAAACAAAATATTAATGGTGAGTTTTGAAATAACTATATAAACTAATTAGTTGAATCAAAAATAATGTTTTCACATGTATCATATGTTGCTCTCTTATTCTGTTTGCAATCCTGTTTTTAGATTGTATGGAAAACTTTTTTCAGCATGCTATAGTGTTATTTATTTATTTATTTAATTTTCATATCAGAAATATTCATTAAAGTTTTTTTTAAAAAAGTTTTCCTGATAATAAGAATTGGATATGGAAAGTTAAAAAAAATCTATAAAAAAATAGAAAAATAACTACATTAATTTACAAGATTACATAATTAATAATGATAATAGAATTAATATCAAAATTTAAATTAATAATAAAATGTCATCAATGTATGTTAAAAATAAATTCTTCAGACATCTTTCAGAGCTAAAAATAGGTAGCATTGATGTGGTCAATCCCATATGAGATATTACTACCATGAATAAATAATAAAATACATTTTCTGCTTTTGATTGTGATGTATGTAAATCTAGAAATTCAATTATGCATAATGAGCGAAATATGTGGGAGTATTAAGTGACAGATGCAATATGTCCTGACATAGACAATGTTCATTTCTAGAATTATTTTTAGATAAATAAAATTGATTTAACAAATATATACTATATTTGAAAAACAAATCTTTTACTATATCATATTCCACTGTTGTAATATACAAAGAATGATTCTTCAAAACATATAGTGGAGAGAGCACATCTTCACTCGATCTTGCCCATATTGTAAGTGCATATGATAAAATACTTTAATAGGAAGATTTCTAAATCAATAACAGAGTATTAGTAAGAAGAAATTTAGATAATAATATAACAGATAATTGAATTTATTTAGATGACAATAGCAGGCATTAATCCACGATGAACATGAATCTATTGACATATCAAGATAAAGATGTTCCTTAACAAATTCAACCTTGTTCCAAATAATTATTATTATAGCATTAACACAATTTAGTCATTAGTGGGTCCTAGTAACTGTGCAAATACAAACATAATTGCTTTAAAATTATTAATATCTAATCTCCCATAATAGATATATCTAATACAGTTTTCTAGATAATATCTACATAATTCAGTCAATACAAATGCAAGATCATCAGCCTATGCATGTAAAGTTGAATATAGAGGTAATTCAAAAATATCATTTAAATATATTACAATCAATAAAGAACTTAATAATCATCCACATGGAACTTCTCTATTAATAAACAAAATATTACTAATAATATTATCAATTATTACCATTTGCTTGTGATCTTGTAAATAATAATCCAATTCAATATAGAACTATGAATTGCATGAAAAGCTAATCTAATATTAAGTATATCATGTAAAATACAACCAAATGTTTTGTTAAGATCAATATATATACTTATAGTATATCAAAAGTTTTCCAACTCAGTAAAAAAAAAACTAAATTGTTTATCATGAAGTATCTTATTAATAAATTAACATATAATAACCACATTCCACTCTTTTTACACTTTAAAGCAAAATATATTTATTAATTTTAAAGTTTCAACTGTTCCTAGTAGTCTTTGTCAGATCTACAAAAATTTAAACATTATATCAATACAACCATATTTCATACATATATCTATTAAATTGTTACAATTTTACCAACTTAATTACTAACATCATTTTATTTATAAAACTTACTATTATATAACATTAAAATCAGCTTTACCCTTTATGTCTATTCTTAATTATTATCATATTTATATTTATTTTCACCTTTTTCCTTTGCCATAATTTTATAAATTCAATGTAATATTTATGAAATCTTTCTTATATTACTATATTCATAAATTTAACCTTATTTTACATTTCATCTATTATCTTAATTTTAAATTATCTTATTAATCTTATTAATAGATTAAATAATATAAAAATCTAGATTTAAAAGCCAATTCAAGAAATGTAAAAGAAAACAGAAATAATTATTATAGTTTTGTAATGCTCAATCTTTTATCTCCTTTTTTAAAAACTGAAACAATAATACTATATTTCAATACCTTTGGAAAACATTCTGCACAAAATGATAAATTGATTAAATATATTAATATTGGAACCAAATATAAGTAATAGTGTTTTAAAATAAAAGCTATGACTAAATTATGCCTGACAGAGCTAATGTTTTGTGAACCAAAAATTAAGCTTGTGATTTCATCATTCAAAATTTAGGTATTCCTTAGTTAGATAATTTATTGCATCCTATTAACACTAGTATTACTTTGAGCAGAGTTAAAATCATATTGGTCTACAAAATGATGGCATCAGGAATATCTAGAAATATTTGCAATCAGCAAATATTTCTTGGAATTATCGTCCACCATTATATTAAAGCCTTAATTAAACTCCGCAGTTATCAGGACGCGGTCTAAAAACAACCTCTCGAATAAATACTAGTTTTTCTGGAGTGCACAAACTTGCATTCAATTTTTACAAAATATAACACCTTCCCCCACTCCAGAAAAAATCTTGTTGCAATTCCTTGGTGTTTTGTTCTTCTATTACTACTTGGAGTAAACATATTTCCTTTTATTCCATTCAGAAATGTTTATCTATTGAAAAAAGAATTAATAATTTCCAGTATTACATTATGACTTTTGTTATATAATCTTTTTTAACCTGCATGCATATCAACTTAATTCCCTTGCTTAATTAGACCATTAAGCATCACATGATCACTATCTCTGTATGGAGAGTTGGCCTTGTTTAATTAGGTGATCCAATCTTCAATAAAATTCCCCTTTTGTAAAGATGATGCCTATGGTTTATCAGAAAAAAATATTTTATCAAAATCTTGGTTAATTGTAAACTAGCTCTTTATAGAACTCTATTCTCAAATCGTATATTCTCAATGAAAGCAATGAATACTAAATTTATTTAAAGAATATTGTGTTTAAAACAGGCAAAACTCTCCATGCAGTAGTGATCATGTGATGAATATTGAGTTTATAAAATAAATTGTCAAACCATCCTGTAAAAGCTATACTTTAACAAACTATGCATAGTTTTTAGGGCATTTGTTTTATATTTAAATCCAACTAAGATAGGCCCTTATAATAGAAGATCAAATTACTCCATATCCAGAAAGCTGGAAAACATAATGATTGGTCTTATAGTCTTCTCATCACATTTTAAAAATATTATTGAGCATTCTTAAATAAAATGTTTTCATTTTATATCAAAAGAGAAACTAAATTTTATTTCTATACAATTATACTGGGCAAAAAAAAAAAAGCATATACAGTATCGTTACAATGAAATGAATTATTTTTAGCCTATTGTAGTTCATATTTCAATTTAAAAAATTATTAGTTTAGCTATCCAAACTCAGTTACAGCATTAATTATTAAATGAAAGTCTTTATAGTTTATACTCTTATTCTTCTCCTTTACTTTCTTTGCATTTCTTCATATTGCTTATAATAACTTCTCTCATATACACTTTAATGCAAAAACATTTTTTTTAATAAAACTTTTTTATTTTCCTGACAGTTTTGACTGTCCAGCAGTCTTCATCAGAGCATTCTCAAAACATAGATCATCTTTTCAATCGGCAAGAATAGCAAAACCATCAGTTGTAGATCTAAAAGCCATGAAGTTTTATTTTTTGCTTTTATTTTTTTAACTTGAAAATTCCGCTTCTCAATTGTTTCATAAAGCCACTTATAATAAATTTCCCAAAAGATTGGTCTCCAGTAGTAATACGTCCTCTCATGCCATCTATATAATAAGAAAAAATGTCAAATCTTGATTTCAATGATAGACTAAACCAATAAATGCAATATGTAAACTATATATATTTTTAATTTTCCTGTCAACATAACTATACTAGTAAATGCTTCCTTATGGCAATCAACTCATATAAGATGAGAAACAATTTGTTCAATAAAATCTTTAACAGTACTTTTGCTTTAATACATAAAAATGATATTCCACATTAAATACTGCAATATTTGCCATTCATTTTACTTTTATTAGCTAAAACAAAGAAGCATCTTTAAGAATAAGTGGATAATTTCATTGGTTTATATCTTCCTAAAAAAATTCCAGTAGTTTTGAAACCATCATAGTACCATCATACTTTAAAATTTCTCATGGTATTCTGAAAAAACCCAGAGCCTTTCCATTTTTAAGATTACAAAGAACTATCTTCAGCAAGCTGGATATCTACATCCAAGTTGATAAGATGGATAAAGTATTAAAAGTAATCATTTGAATTCTTGCATTAATTTTCATAAAGCAATCAAAATATTTCCTTCACTTTTTAAAAAAAAACATCATTATTATATTAAAGAAGGCCATCCACTAATTTAATATGATTATATCATTTTTCAGGTCCATGTTGTTTTTTCCATTGCATCAAGAAAAGATCTAAAAACCAGTACAAGTTGTTTTTTAAATCAAACATTACTAATATAAATACTTTAAGACAGGCTATAACCTGTATTAAATGAGCCATGAAATTTATAATAGTCAAGCAATATCTTTATTTTGCCGATAGAGGGACCTCTCAAACCACGACACAAGATAGCAACTTTTATAAAGATAAGAGTGGCCATCTTATCTTTAACCTAAATTTCCACTTATATTGGCCAATCTGAAGTATCTTGATTTGGGAGCATGGAGCTGTTGTTCTCTCCCAAATCAAGATACTTCAGATTGGCCTATATAAATGGAAATTTAGGTTAATGATAAGATGGCCGCTCTTATCTTAATAAAAATCGCTATCTTGTATCATAGTTTGAGAGATCTCTCTATCAGCAAAATAAATATATTGCTTGACTATTATAAATTTCAAAGTACATTTGATACAGGTTATAACCTGTCTTATTACTAATATAAATATTGTCACAGAGCAGGTTAGAATTTTTTGTAATAAACCAAAAACAAAGTTCTATATGTATATTCCCAAATTACATCCTTAATAGAATGTTATGCCTCAGTAATATAACATTGTTGAAAATGGAAATTGACTATGTTAGTTTTTAAACTATTGAAATTTAGCATGAATAATAGATACTTCTTAAAAAAATAAATATCAAATATCCTATCATTATGTTTGAATAATTTTAATATTGTCATATTAATTTTGAAATATTCATATGATTCTGAACTAGCAGTATAGAAATCATTTTCTTAAACATTGATGCATCTAAGATTCATTATAGCACTTTAGTGTTTTTGATAGATTATGCAAAAAGTCAACAGATCACTTGAGATTACAGACCTGGACTATAGTTTATTGTTGATATAAATAAAATTAATCTTTTATTGATATTGATGGTAATAATATTATCCAACAATAATGGGCATACTTTGAATAAAACATATTTAATACCATTATTCTTTATTGATATATCTACAGATTATAAGAAAAAAAGATGTCAAATGAAATTTCATAACAAATCAAAATTTGAAGTCTCTTTTTACTTATTGATTTATTCTTTCAAAAGATTTATTATCGGAGTACAAGTTTAAGACCAGATACATCCAGGCTTAAACAATAATAATTTTTTAACTACAAACCCTATCCACCATTCTGGTCTTGAAGGATCAATATCAAGGCTTGCATTCATATATTTATATTTAGGGGGGAGAGGGGGATATTCATTATTATTAACAACACTGCTTCTATCTTTAACATCATTACCATTATTGATCTTAGAACTATTATATCACAATCCATATGAGATAATAAATTGACCATATGTCATATGAGCCATCTTTAGAACATCTTTTCCAGATTCTTTTATATTTGTAGAAAAAAAAAGGATTCTTATATAATGATTTCAAAAACCTAAATTTCCAAGTTAAACTTGTGTTCCAAAATTACAACCAATGATTTCCAGTTTGCTAAACCTGCTTTCTCATGCTGAAAGCTTTGCATAGTTTATATATTTGAATAAAAAAGATTAAAATCAAAAATATTGTCTATAATTAAAGAATCAAAAATGTGTTTGCACAAACACAAAATCACATTGCAACAAATAGGAAAACAGATAATCAATGGTAAGATGCTTATCTATACTCCCTTAACTGACTGAAAATGATGACATAAAAACAAAAATGCAAATAGAGAGAATAAAAGAAAGGATAAAAAAAATAAGAAAGTTTATAATGAAAACAGGACAAATCTCTACTTGGTTAAGTGTTAGTTATTCACAATTACCCCTTGTGTTTGAAAGTCATTCTACTATCAATCAATTAACTTTAGAACCTAGTAATAGCCTAAATATTTATATATACATCTAATAGAAAAGCCAAACAACTTAAGATAAATAAAAACAGGATTATATATCTATACAAAGTTTATTGAACCAATAAACATCACATGATCACCATTTCTTATGCTTGCTTGTAACTGTTATTAAAACAGACAAAAATCTCTATACGTATTGCCACTCAGTGCAAGCCAGAGTAATCAATGGATACCAGAAGGCTTGTGCATAAAATCCCCATCTAGTGCCTACTCATCCAATATCTCCAGACTTTCTGTCTTGTGGTGTTCATCAGTGAGGAGCCTTGGATCTGAGAGTGCTGCACCTAGATCTTAGGATCTAATGCAACCCCCCAGCACCCACCTTTTATCTCTACTTAACTACAAAACCGTGAGTCTTAAATTAAAAACACTATAATATTTTCAATCCAAGCTCATTATGTTATATATTCCTATACATTTTGGTGACTTTGGTTCTTTAATAACCATAGCCACCACTATCCTATTAGGCAGGATTGGTTTTAAGCCAATAATCATCACATGTTCACCATTTCTTATGCTTGCTTATAATTGTTATTAAAACAGGCAAAACTCTCCATATGTATTGCCACTCAGTGCAAGCCAGAGTAATCAATGGATGCCAGAAGGCTTGTACATAAAATCACCATCTAGTGCCTTCTCATTCAATAACCCCAGACTAGTTTCTGGCTTGTGGCTTTCATCAGTGAGGAGCCTTGGATCTGAGAGCACTGAGTGCCAATACGTATAGAGAGTTTTGCCTATTTAATAACAATTATAAGCAAGCATAAGAAATGGTGATCATGTGATGTTTATTGGCTTTAAACCAATTCTAATAGAATAATGGTAGATATGGTTATTAAAGAACCAAAGTCACCATAATGTACAGGCACTGAACTGAGTTCAGACCTATATAAGCTAATGAGCTTGGATTAAAAATATTGTTTTTAATTTAAGACTCATGGTTTTGTAGTTAAGTAGAGATAAAAGGTGGGTGCTAGAGAGTTGCATTAGATTCTAAGATCTAGGTGCAGTGCTCTCAGATCCAAGGCTTCTCACTGATAAAAGCCACAAGGCAGAAACTAGTCTGGGGATATTGAATGAGTAGGCATTAGATGGGGATTTTAAGCACAAGGCTTCTGGCATCCACTGATTACCCTGACTTGCAATGAGTGGCAATACGTATAGAGAGTTTTGCCTGTTTTAATAACAGTTATAAGCAAGCATAAGAAATGGTGATCATGTGATGTTTATTGGCTTTAAACTGATTAGGATAGTGATGGTTATGGTTATTAAAGAACCGAAGTCACCAAAATGTATAGGTACTGAACTGAGTCTGATAAGATCTATAAGACTATGCTTGGATTGAAAATATTAAGTGCTTCTAATTTTAAGATTCATGGTTTTGTAGTTAAGTAGAGATCAAAGGTAGGCTGGGTGCTGGAGAGTTGCATTAGATCCTAAAATCTAGGTGGTGCTCTCAGATCCAAGGCTCTTCACTGATGAAGGCCACAAGCCAGAAACTAGTCTGGGGATATTGGATGAGTAGGCACTAGATGGGGATTTTATGCACAAGGCTTCTGGCATCCACTGATTATCTGGCTTACACTGAGTGGCAATACGTAACGAGTTTTACCTGTTTTAATAAAAGTTTATTGAAAATTGCATTTATAAATATTAATAATTATATTAAAAAAATGAACGATTTTTTCTTAAAGATTACTGTGTTGGGGGTGGATAATGTCAAATAAATATAAAGATGAGTTTGCAATGATATACAAATCAGTCCAAAAAGGTTCAAATATAAGGTCTATATAATTGATGTTTTAGAAGATATATAAAAATTTTAATCTGTGTTAAATATTTTAGATAGGAAAAAATAATCAAAAGATTAGTTGTCTTGAAAAGTCGTATGATGTTCAAGCACAAGAAGACAATTGAACTTTGATCCAGGAACTTTCTGCCAACAAGACCAAAATTCTATCACTGCAATGTACATCACAGGGTAGTAACAATATTTACGCATATATATATATATTCATCTGTAATAATATTGGGGGGCAAATAAAATCCCATTTGATAGAGGAATCTTCAACTCTTGAACCTGAAATTTTATCACTTCACTAAAAAGTGCAGAGTAATGTTTTAGATGAAATACATATACATAATAGAAATAATTTTTAGGTATATATATATTCCTACTTTGGGGAAGGGGGAATAGATCACTCATTTTACTTTATATTATAATAAAAACAATAACTAAATGTTCAATTCTTTAGCAGTTTTCATAATAACTCAAGAGAACTTCTAACAATCACAGATTATCTTGTAGCCTTTTACCCTCTTTTATAAACCTCCCTTAGGAAATCATGATAGATAGAGATGATTAAAACATACATGTTTAATTAAAAATTACAAGGAAGTAGTATTAACACTTTGAAAGTAGTCAAAAATATTTTTACAAGCTTAAAGAGGAAAAGAAAAAAAATGGCATTTAAAACTCATTAAATTGATAAATGTAAAGCTTTCTCTTTCCATTGTTTACTTTCACAAATACACCAGCTACGTAGAAAAAAAAAACTGATCATGAATAACAAAAGCTATTAACAATATAAATGAGTCATAGATAAGTTTTATTATTTAAGTCTAAATATAGGTCATTTAAAGACTGGAATGTTTAAAATAATTATCCACCAGTCTTTATATATTTCATTTATCAAATGATAATTTTACTGCACTTTTATATATTATTGTATTTATTTAAAAAAAATAATGGTGTACACTATACAGATAAAATATCAAACAGCCTTTAAATAGTCACTGAAAGACAAAGGATTCTTCACCACAATAACAATGAAGGAAAATTTAAACTTTCTAAATGTCAAATGGTGAGATTTTAATGGGTTTTTTCCATCTTTGTTTTATCTCCAGTCTAAAAATAGCTAGATATCCATTTACTAAATAATTTTGACTGACTATATAGGTTGGCTAGAGCTTTCTAAAAGAAAAATCTCCAATTTGTTTGAAACCTGAAAAAAAAAGTCTTATCCATCTGAGTTCAAACCTGCAATATTGATTGGGAAAGAAAATGCATACCATTATGTCACAAAGGCAAGAGCTATTTGAGTCGGAAATATCATTAGTCACCATTCCTTCCCTCTAAAACTCTTGTATACTGTAATAAACTCATTCACTTCTTAATCCTTATTACTTATTTTTCCATTTCTTTTTTCTATCTTATTCCATTTTAATAAAAGCTATCCCATCCTCACAATCTCCAATTTCATTATGAAGATTTAAACAAAAAATCATAAAATCTCTAATTATTTTATTCCTTTTACTTTTAAATTTATCCATTTTCCATACAACTTATTCTGGTCCTCATTCAACATTCTACACTGCAAAAATAAATGTTTGATACTGTCTCTGCCATCTTCACATACATTACATCTACAATTCAATCCCTGATTCCATTTTGGTCTTCTTTCCCTGATATGGACTTTGCAATAAATAACAAACTACATCCATTTATTCCTATATAATTCTAGACTATTTTACTTTTTGTTTTCCACCATTCTACATCTTTTTCTCCAAACAACTTATCTCCATAGAAAGGAATTTGCTGTTAATTGAAAAGAAATACATTGATTATCCTTTGAGGCCTTAAGAGAATAAGCACAGCAAATTCTCAATGTCCATTCCATACATTCTTGTTGCCGCAGTTATTGCTGCCATATGATTGATAAAGAAAATGAACGTGGATGGACTGCTAATCAAATCATATCAACTAGTATGGTGAATTATTGTCCATTTACTTCTGAATTTAAAATCAAACAAAAAATATAAGTTTTTTTTTTCTCAGTTAACTGAAATATCAGTTGAGTTTTCTTGAAAACAGAATAAATTTGTGTGAATGCATTTTTTTTAACAGACATTTGCAATCACTATGACTGAATTATGGCATTTATTCTCAGGAGGCTGTAAATGTTTTAAACAAGGCAGCAGTTGGTAGCCAAAGGCAGAGAATGCTAATCATCTCTGATTGAGAACCCAGGTTGTGATTATCAATTTCATAATGACCAAACTAGAAGATATAACACTAAATGAGAGATTGTTGAACACCGTGAAGGTAGAAGAAAAGGTGAGGAAACAATGGGTTTAAAAAAGTGAGCATGTACTTTACTATGAAGGCACAGATATTGGAGCACAAGAGGGGCAGGATTCTTTACAAATAAAAATTAGAAAAATGTGGGGATTGATGATATATGGGACAGTGTGACAAAATTAGGTTACTCAAATTAATGGCCAATAAAAACAAAAAATATTTAGATTTATTCCTCTACCAGTTCTCATTGTAATGAAGTAGAGGGTTTTTATATGGATGTACATAATGCTTTTCATCAGAACAAACAGTTTAAAATTGAAAATGATTAGTAATAATCATTATGGCATTTATCTGAGGTGGATGATGTGAAAGTTGTGAGTGAAGTGAGTTTGACAATGGTAAATAAAAATGTAACAATTTAAAATTGTTAAGTGAGACTTAAATACTATAATTATTAAACAATTGAAAGATGAAGGTGTTGTAGGTAAATTTAGTTTTAGTGATAGAAATAAGAAAGGACACTAACTTATGGAGTTCATGCAAAAACAAAAACTATATAACATGACTCCTTTCTCTGAAAAAAAAATACTAAACAGAAAAAGATACAGCAGAATTGGATTATATTTTGATTAACAGAAAATATGTATCTTAAGACATAGATTCAACACAGGAAGTGAATATAGCTTAGTGAGATATAGGATACATGTTAATACAAAACTAAAGATGAAAATTATTAAGTATTAACAGTTGATATTCTTAATCTTCAGAAATCTTTTTAAAAATATTAAGAGATTTTAAAGACAGTTCAGACTTGTATGAAACCAAGAAGAAAGTAACTGAAGCAGTATTAAGAACTACAAGAAAGATAACTGGGGGGGGGGGGAGGCTGCAATTTACCTATAAATTTTCTACTGAGACAAAGAATACTTTTTTTTAATGATCCATTAGAAAGAATTAAATATCTTAAGTTTTATAAAATAGTACAAAAAGCATTAATAAGGATATAAGAAAATATAAATGTGAATTAACATGGAAAGCTATACAAGAGAAATAAAAGTCTCAAAAGTGTAAAACAATAATTTTAGTATTGGAGGAAAGTTATTTCTGCAAAAAAAAGAAAAGATGGAATTATTACTAAAAAGGTAGATAATATTATGTAAAATGTAAAAGAACTCTTTAACAAATCATATTGTAATAAAAAAAACTATCCCCTACAATTATTACATCTTCTGAATTGTCTGGCATTTTAAATGAAGAAATGAGATACAGATCTATGAAGAGGGGGAAAGATCCATGAAATAATGGGATTATAATTGACATCTTAAAGAACCAGATAAAGAAATTGTTGGCAAAGTTATATACCAAATATCTAAGTAATAAAGATGTATCAGCCAATTGGAAAATTGCAATAGTAATGTTATATTTAAGAATGATAAAGAAGTTATTAGAAAATACAGATCCATCAGTCCCTTTTAAAAAGTTTCCCAACAAAATTACAATTCATCATCAGTGAACTTTGGATTCTAAATAACCAAAAGAATAATCTGGATTTAAAAGTGGGTTCAGTACAGTGGATCACATCCAAATGTTGAGAGACATTAGAGAAATGATCAATAAATATGAGTTGTGATTGTTTTGGATTTGTCAAATTATGATTCTAGAAGCATTTCTATGGAGGTTAAAGCATAGAATCATTAAGATATAGATTCAGGATATTATTATATTATGAAGAATATTTATTAAAATTCAATAGCAACTATAAAATTATATGATGGTACTAAGAAGATTGATACTAAGAACTGGCTGCACAACAAAGTGATACCGTATCTCCAAAACTTTTTTACAGAAGTTTTATAAGAAGTATTTGATAGATTGAAATAGATGCCAAGGGAATAAAAGTAAATAAATATTGTTTAAGTTAATCTAAATTTTGTACTTGATGTGATTGTTTATGCAAATAATGCTTCATAATTTCAAGATGTATTCCAAGTAACAAAGCAAGATTAAATGCTTAAAAAACTAAATAACATCAGTAAGTTCATTATATTATTTCCTGTATATGATGATAACTCCATCCACATTAATATTTATATCCCAATAATAACTGGAATAAAAGCTTGAAAGGACATTAGAGAATTGTCTAGCTTTGTGCAGAGAGCAGCACAAATTGCGAAGAAAAGTGAAAGAGGCATGTTATATCATCTCTGACATACACGCCATGAATAAAAAAGAGACATTTTATGCCATATCTAAGAAGTAGCAGACCTAGATCTATACAATCCTTATTTGAATATTTAGTCCACCCTAATTTGCAAAGTTTACTTCTTGAAAATGAAGGCTTAGACCTTTGAAAGCGCTTGAATAAATCGATAAAAAACTGTCATTCGTTTGATTTACAGTGATTATATATATTTAAGTTATACGTGTGTATTTTCATATTAACACAAATATTAGAGTTTACTCTAACAATATAAGCTGATTATTTATACCTATGAATGTAGATAGATAATCAAGTATAAATAGTTTATTAAAAAACAGTCCCAACTTTCCTCCACCAGACCTTATAAAACACTCATGAAAGTATCAACAACTGATTATTTTCCTTCTTAGTTTATCATCTAATGAAGATTAGCAAATGACTACCTGAAAGAGCTTATAATACTTTTTGAAAGTCCTCGGTAACCTGGACAAAATTTCAAATTTTACCTAAATCCAAATCCCCGAATCAAGGGCATTGCAAGCAAATGTGCTAAACATGAAGCTTTTCCATATATCATCATTAACATCATAACTTATCTGCCAAAAGAAGGTCCCAAGTATTAATTGGATTAC
Source organism: Epiperipatus broadwayi (assembly GCA_028023455.1). NCBI lineage: Eukaryota > Metazoa > Onychophora > Udeonychophora > Euonychophora > Peripatidae > Epiperipatus > Epiperipatus broadwayi. Next base: position 50,430 of record JAQFVV010001373.1, on the reverse strand, counting down.
ACTTTTCATGCCTTTCCATTTCTCATTCTACTTTTCAAATAATCGCTATTTTTCCCTCTTTATAATCATAAATTAATTTCTTCTATCACTTTTCCTCATATTCCATAATTTTCAAAACATATCTGATCGCTTCCTTCAATTTTATATTTTTGATTTTAATTTTCCAATCCATCCTTTCTGTTCTCCTCTAAATCTACATCTCCATGTTTCTTCTTATTTTTCCCTAAATGCCCATATTTCTTTTCTATTTAAAGCAATATTTGAAATAAACATTTAACAAACTCTCTATTAAATTTAATTGCAATGGTCCACAAAGAAATTTCCTACTCCCTTTCACAATTTCCCAAAACATATCTCCATACTTACTCCCTTACTTCTACATTTTTGATTTTACTTTCCAATCTATCCTTTCTAGTATCCTCTGAATCTATATCACTAAACCCTTTTTCGTATTTTGCTCTAAATGCCCGTATTTCGTTTCTATTTAAAGCAATATTTCAAAGAAATGTTTAACAAACTTTTTCCTATTCTTATTAAAATTTATACTATTTTGCAATTCTTTTATATGTATATATTTTCTTTCTTTATTGCTATTTCTTATCATCAGTTATCCAATTTTTCAAATATTTTAAAAAACTAATACTGCTTTACAAATGTTTTTCTTAATCTTTTCTCTCTCAATTCTACCTTCATTGCTTCAATTATATATAAACATGTATTACAGTCCAAACATTCTATAAGTTTTATCATTTGCTTACTAACTGCAAGTACTTTCATTTCATTAGCTAATCTGATACAAGTATTCCTTCCGTTATCTACCCAATCTTATCAAATATCAACTCATTCAAATACATATTAAACATAATAACATTAGTCTTATTCCTATTCCTCTATTTTATTTGTAAAAGGAAACATTTAATCACATAAATATCTTTTAGTTCATATACAAGTTTCTAAAGTCTTTCACTCTAAACCTTTTTTATATGTCCAAAAAAATAATTTAATTCACTCTTATCAATTGCCTTTCCAAGGTCAATAAAGCAAATATTACCTCCCCCCTATCTATAACAACTTATATCTCTCAATAATGATTCTCATCAATTGCATCTTATTCACCTATTTTCTATAAATCCAAACTATTTTTCATGATAGAATACATCTAACTCATTTGAATTTTTTGTATTTAAGATCTACAAAAAGTGATTAAGCTAATTGTTATAAAGAACCCATATTTTATTGAATTAGATCTTTTTCAAGTGATATTATAACTATTGGTAAAAAAAATCTATTGGAATTTTCTGAGGCATGAATCACATCACAAATGTCAAACAATTTTCTCTCAGTCTTTAATTTAATTGGAATCTCACCGATTCTCTGCACCTTACTAGCTTTAATCTCAATTAATGTTTTACAACTTCCTTCATTATTATACTATCTAGCTTTAATCTCAATTAATGTTTTACAACTTCCTTTATTATTATACTACCTACTTCACTTATAACTTCTTTTTTCATTAAATATAAATGAAGATTTATTCTTTCTGTCATTATCATTTCTATTTTCAATCATTAATTTATTCTTGCATCTTTGTTTTTCTTGATCCAATTGTTTTTCTAAATAAACCAAGTCTTTTTTTCTTTATTTCTTCACATTTCCCATTTAATTATTCTCTCCTACCTTTGTTATATGACTCAATTTATTATTAAATCTTCTACATATGTTTATATCTTCTATAAAACTTTTTATTACTATTATTATCTTCTTTCAACTATTTAGGCACCACCCATTTCTTATCTGCAACCCAAAATCTCCAAGTCCACATTTTATGATGGGTAAGTTCAAAAATTTACACTAATGCTCGATTGTGATATTTTTATTTGATAAATATAGAAGTGTAAATATATGATCAAAACAATTTTTTTATATATCTTAGCAAGTAGAATTATCAAAACTTTTAATGTGATGTTAAGAATATGGTATTTTGATTTCCGAAAGGCAGGTTTGGTAACCACGTAATAAAACAATATAACCAAGTGTAGAAATGCATCTAATATTGGATAGTAATAGAATAACCAGCTATAAGCGATTTATCATCATTTAATGATATTAATTCAAGGAAATACCATGGATCTAGAAAAGTCTCTTTCCTTCATAGATGTTTTAGCAATGGAAAATAATGACTTTTAAGAAATAAATCTAACTATTTCTTGCTATGTTAAGATTATGTAATTGCTAACAATGAAAACTGCACATTCTCATATTAATTTATTATAATGAGAATTGATTCCTGTATAAATTATTACTATGAATATTGGTATTAGAAAAGACATGTAGAAAATTCTTGTCAAGAGATTTTTAACAAAGTTGAAATGATCAAGTTTTGTAAGCTTCATCAGTCAAAGGTAGATACATCAGCCTATTCTAATGTGCAAAGTAAACAATGAAAAAGCATAACATAGAGAAAGTCATCAATGGATTTACCAAGATAGTCTTAAATCAAAACTATTTGAATTGATAAATGTGAAGAAATTTTAAAATGATTAACTCTTTCAAGTTCCAACTGAGAAATATTTTTTACGGACATTTATGTTTTAGTTTAATTTCATTGGAGTTTGTATAAGATCATAAAAATATTATACAGCTTCTTGTTCATTCAAGGAGTTTATGTTTCTGTTGCAAAATAGTTCTTACATTGAAATGTACATAGGAACAAAAAAAAAATTGTCTTAGAAATAATAAAATCCACTGTATCACCAAAATGTGATTTATAAAGAACAAGAAGTTACTCAACTAAGAATAGATACATAAACAAGAATTTATCAATATTGGATCTATTCATTGAACCAGTGAGAAGTTGGAACTCATATAGAAAAAACAATTTCTTTTCTAACAGATAAAATTGAACCAGTGAAATATCATGTAAGCAACTAAAAGAATTCATACTGAAATAGTGGAAGGAGACTATATTGAGAGAAGTATTAATCTTTTATTCATTTTTTTTTTCACATGTCATAGCATCGGCCTGGCGGCGAACCCGCAACCGTCTGCAACCAACTTCTTGCTTGCAAGGCAGCTACTCTGACCTCTCGGCTATCAACTCTTGACTATCTTTTATTCATTTTCTTTCTTTTGATGCTATGAAAACCAATTTCATTAATATTATTACGTATTTCAAAAGTTATCAAAAGTTACCGTGAGATTGATTGTGTAAAATCATTCCTTAAATACTCTCATTTTGTTTTTAGAAGACTGAATAAGTGCACTAAATGTTCTTACATTTAACACTGAAAGCATTTATATTTTCATAAATAGCTTAAAGAAAAAATCGTAAATAGTGACGTAAATTCTTATATATATATACAAACATAGAAATAATCAACATTCCTAATGCGGTTAACATTAATGTTATCAAACTACCCAGCAATACACTATTTGCATATGCTAACTCTGATTTTATATGTGTTTGATTTGAGACTCAAATATCATTAGTTAGACTTGTCATATCTCTATAGGATCCAAGATAGTATATGTAACCGGTCATTTTACTTCCTCTGGAAAGTTTCATTAAGAGATTTAGCACACTGATATTAACAGTAAAGTTTCATTACGAGATTTAGCACACTGACATTAACAGTATTTGAAAGTTGTTCACTTTAGTGTTTACACACAGTTTGAAATGCTATACTGATCAATTAAGATATATATATATGACCAAGTAAAATTTCATTAACATTTTTGGAAAAATTCAAATTTTATTTATACTTTTTCAAATACATTTAATTTCTAATAATAACACACAGATTAGTATAAAATACAGTGTTACAATTGGTATTTTTCTCCTTTCTTCTTCAGATGTTGTTGGCCTGGTCAGGTTTTATTAGAATAGCCTAATTGGTTAGAGCATCACCATAAATCACTGGTTCAATCCCCATGCTAGCACTTTCAGTGGCCAGGACAGCAACATCTGAAGAAGTGAAAAATACCAGTCAAAACATTAAATGAAGATTTAGGTTTAAAAACTGTGCTAATATAAATATTTTTGAGATAAGTTCAAATAATAAAATTATAAGATTAAAAAAAAGAGTAATTAAAAAAAAAAGTGACCTACTTTACAACATAAAGACAGCTAATAAAAATTTAAAAACTGGTTATTACAAAGTGGACTGATAAAAAAATGTAAAATTTTAATAGAAGTTAAATAAGAATTCAAAAAATATCAAAAGTTTACAATTGGTATAAATAATAAACTTAAATTTAAAGATTTAAATTTTATCCATTAATAATGACTTGAAAGGTTGCTATTCTTTCACATGCGCCTTACTGTTGTTTTCAGACAGCCAATAGCTGTTAAACAGCTGTCTGAGGAGTGATCAGCCTAGACACATGACAGAGATTTTTTGATAAGAAAAGAATGATACCACTCTTTTCTTTTATTAACTTTTATATATATAAGCCAGTCTTAAGCATCTTGGCCTGAGAGCATGAATATATAAACATATGCATTTATTACTCACTGAGTTATTAATTTCTGATATTACAGCGCGAAATCTTAGATTTACTACACCGCAATTTTCTAGATGTTAATATAAGTTATCAGCAACGTATGTGAGATTTAAAACAAATATTATTTACATATGTTGCTGATAACTTATATTACCATCTAGAAAATTGCGGTGTAGTAAATCTAAGATTTCGCGCTGTAATAGATTGGATTATATATATAAAAGTTAAGTAAAAGAAAAGAGTGGTATCATTCTTTTCTTACCAAAAAATCTCGTCATGTGTCTAGGCCTGATCAATCCTCAGACCGCTGTTTAACAGCTATTGGCTGTCTGAAAACAACAGTAAGGCGCATGTGAAAGAATAGCAGCCTTTCAAGTCATTATTAATTTAATAACAACATGCGATTTAAAACAAATATTATTTATCCATTAATGTAAAGACAAATTTAATACATAAAAATAAAATAAATAATAACAAAATGTTAATAGATTAAAAAAATATATAAGTTTATTATGTTTGGTATATTAATTAGTATGTTAAAAAATAAATTACATAAATTGGTAAAGATTTACTGCTTTTAATAAGTTTATGATATAAAATGTAATATAAGTATTTGAGGGTATGTATTTAGTATACATACATAATCAGGAGTCAGTGTATAATTAGGTATAATGTTTTATATTATTTAGGTAATCTGTTTATATATTCATTGATATTTATACATTTTAGCTTTGAAAAAGACAGCTGGTCAGTTAAAACTGTACCTATTGGTAGAGTAAAAAATAAAATGTAGCAAAGTAAAGGAGTTAAAGAAAGCAAGATTTATTTATTGTTTTATAACATTGTTCTATACTAATCTGCATGGATTTAGAAAAGTATAAACAAAGTTATTTTTTTCTAAAAATATTTAGTAATTTCAAAAAGTATAACTACCCTTTCTTATTGCATTGCCAATATACCATATATGATCACTATCTCCCATGCTTGCTCATAACTGTTGTTTATTTGTATACCATATAATACTAAATTGTCCAAGCACTTACTACTTTTACAGAATGCTTTATTTACCACCCTTTTTTACAGTTTCGATTGCCCCAGAAATCTTCTTCAGAATTTTATATCTCCTAGCCTCAACTACTAAATTCAAATTTTAAAAAAATTGTGCACAGACAATTTAGCATTATATGGCATTTAACAATTTAAGTAAGATGATAGAAATAGTCCAATATATAATTAAAAGTAAAATGTCATTATTACAAGCCTTCAGCAATACATATATATTTTAAAAAGATTTTAGCTATTAATGAGTACTATAGATGAAAAATAATTTAATCATATTGATAATTTTATATCAAAAATAAACTAAGAAAGTCATGTACTTTTTCAAGCTAGAAGATGATTTGAGTTTCAATTCAAAAACCTTTAGTTCTGGAGTTTAACATTTTCTTACTGTACTACATGCAAGGTAAAAATAAATAATTGAAATTGAGTTGAAAACATTGAATATTGCAAATTGGCATTTGATCTCTAAATCAGAAACAAACCAGATCAATTCCAATTAATTAGAAAGAGACCCCCCCCCTTCTTATTTTTCTTCGATTGGAAGTTGATCCAGATCCTTAAATTCTTCAATCACTGTCTGTTTGGATAGAATTGGATAGGAAAATTAATATTTAGGAATATTAAATATAAATTTTATTATTCATAAGCTTAATTAATCCATAATTAGAATGTGCAAATCAAGTTCAATTATGTATGTTGGTTAAGCGTTTCAACCAACTGGATACTATAATTAAGTGATAGTATTTAAGAACAGACTTAGTAATGATTCTTAGTAATATTTTTTTAACATCTACTTTAAAAAGCCTTTAGCATTACTATATATTATGGCCATCCTTATTAATGAAAAATATCAAACAATAGAAGATTCAGACAAGGATCAAGAATTTACTAGACAGGAAGAATTGGACATCAGCAATACTAAAATTGTTTTAATATAGAAAGATTTTTTATCAACTATTACCTAAACAGTATGAAAATATATATTTACATGAAATAATAATATAAAAACAGGCAAAACTCTCCATACAGTAGTGCCACTCAGTGCAAGCCAGAGTAATCAATGGATGCCAGAAGGCTAATGCATAAAATCCCTATCTAGATTTATGCACAAGCCTTCTGGCATCCATTGATTACTGTGGCTTGTACTGAGTGGCACTACTGTATGGAGAGTTTTCAACAGTTATGAGCAAGCATAAGAAATGGTGATCATATGATGTTTAATGGTTAAATAATAATATACAAATTATTAGCAACAGGTAAAAATAACTATTGTAATGTATACTGTCATTGATAACTCATATTATTGTTTCTTGTAAATATTACTTAAATATATTTTAATTCTCAAGTACATTATATTGTTTTATTTTAGTGAGTAAAATTGCAGGTTGCTTGTATTAGCAGAATAATAATAAAAGTATACAAGAATATAATGCAGTTAATTATTAAAATATATTTCTAATTTATAAATATGTAAGGATATATTCTGAGCAATAAAAGTATTTTATTATCCACATTACATTTTTCATCTACTGAATATCACTTTGCCTAGTTAATTCTCTCCATTATTTAGCTTTCCCCATGTGTTATTAGAAAGTTCGATAATTAAAATATATTTATGTATTCTGTTTTCAATTTTTGATGGATTGAATACCAAAAGAAATTTTTACTCACTAATTCTCTCCATTTCTTTTGTTGTCTCTTTGCATTAGTAGAAACTTTGATAATTAAAATATATTTAAGTAATATTTACATGAAATAATTATCAACACATAATCACACAAAAAAATAACTTTTATTAAATACAATAACAATAATTTTAAAATAAATTATTTTATATTTCTCACGAGATATTTTTTAAAATGGCTATAAAATTTTAATGTCATATTATATGCAAGTGAAAAATTAAATACAGCCAAATGAAATTTAAATAATTTAAAATATATATAGTCAATAAATTTTTACCTGGATTATAAAAACTAATCTCTCCATTTCTCTAGTATTTCAATATGCATGCCATAACATCTTATTTTATCATGTGAGAATATACTTAAAGGAAATACACAGCATTTTAAAATTTACTTTTCATGTGTTAAATGTATTTAAACTCACATCCTAAAGGTTTATCAATTTCATACCAAAAATTTATCAAATTCAGTAGTGTTTCTCTTGCTGTACTAGTACCATTTTAAATTTTACGTTTACTATCAATATCATTTTCAACTATTATCGATCTACTTCAGGATGGTTCCTTCCCCAAGTTCAATCCATCTCTGATCTCTTTTCTCCACATAACACCAGCACACTTTCTTATTTCCTCCATCTATCTTATATATCATCTCTTTCTAGGTTTTTTACAATCTCTTAAGAATACAATTTAAGATTTCAACTGTCCATCTATTATTATCTCTTCTAGGAATACGTCAGCCCAACTCCAGTCTCTTAATTCTTTCAATGATGTTAGTAACACCAGTTTGTTCTCTCACCCATTTTCTATTTTTTTCTTGTTATTCCTAGCATGCATCTCTCTATACTTCTTTGAGTGGTCTGAAGTCTCTGTACTGCTCTTTTGTTAAGTGTCCCTGTCTCAGATCCATATATAAGAACTGGTCTAACAGACATTTATATAAAACCTTCCTTTTCGAACATATAGGTGTATTTCCTTTTAATAATGTTATTTATATCAAAAGCACTCCAATCAAGTTTAATTCTATGATTAATTTCATCCATTATGTTTCCATTTGTAGTAATAATTCAAGACCAAGGTATTTGTAGTTTTTAATTTCCTTTAACACATAATTATTAATCTTAACATTTTTCTTCTGAGAAAATTCATTGAATATTACTTTAGACTTTTTAACATTTATCTTTAATCCTACTTTCTTACTTTCAGTTGATAATACTTGCAATATTTCTTGAAGCTCTAAATCATTATTTGCAAAAACAACTACATCAACAGCAAAATCTAAATGACTACAGAAATCAAATAACCTCTTTACAAGACTTAATGGGATTTTTCCTGATGACTCACCTTTTCTATCTATTCATCCTATAGATACTCCACCTCCAATTAATGATGGTTGGCTGACACAAGTCTTAATTGACATTGCAAAAATTCTCACACCTTTAACTCAAATAAAACCAACGAAACTTCGTTATTGGGATGCCTATCTTCTTTTTTTTTTCAACAATTATCCCAGATCATAACATTCTCACCTGTACAAACTTTGCCATTATAAAGAAATATAAAAGATGTAATCTAGAGCCAAAATATTTGGACTTTCTTCTAAAGCTAAATCTCAATGCCCTTCCAACAAGCCACTTTCTTGTGATGTATAGAGGTTTTTCATCTTTGGACCCTGTTTGCTCACTCTGCCATAGGGAGGATGATACCATATTTCACATTTTCAACGATTGTTCCTCTCTTCAGGGCTGTAAAATATTGATTAATAAAATTTACACACCAAAACATCCAATTATCAACACACTCATAGAAGGTTTTGCTTATGGAAATTTTGCAATTATAAGAAGTGCAACTTTCATCACTTTCTGTCTATGGTTTGTCAGATGCTTCCTAATCTTCAAGTCTGTTATATCTGATCCAACATTAATTTTTTTACAAAAATTAAAAGATATCAAAGAAAGAGATTTGAAGTTAGCTCCTCACCTAATAGTAAATTCCACATGGAATCTTATTAATATTGGACATTAAGTAATTTAATGGTTTATAAATGTATTGCCAAATTTAATGTTATTTTATAATTTTTTCTTTATTGTAAACATAGCTGAATAAACCTGTTTTTGATACTAAATCTAGATGACTTAAATAATCTCTGTTTATTTTTAGTCCCTTAGCTTCCCATTTTAATCCACAAAATACTTCTTGCAAAACTGTTAAAAAAAGTTTTGGAGATATGAAGTCACCCTATCATATACTCTTCTTAATGTTAGTTTTTTTAATATCATTATGTAATTTAATTATTATTATTGCATTTTTATAAATATTTTTCAGAATATGACAGTATCCTGGGCCTATATCCTAATGATTCAATGCTTTAATCATTGAATAAATGCTTATAGAATCAAATGCCTTTTCATACTCTATAAATCCAAAGCATAATGGCAACTTATATTTATTGGATCTTTCTATAACTTCTCTCAATACTTGGATATGATTTACTGTACTTAAAACTACTTTTAAATCCACCTTGTTCTTTTGGTTGATTGAAATTTAATTTCACTGTAGACGAGTTGTAATTATTTTGATAAATTTTTTATATAAAATTGATAAAAGATTGATAGGTTTGTAATTTCTAATATCTTCTTTATCACCTTTTTTAAATATTAATATTAAAACTGCATTCTTCCAATCTGGTATATCTTTATCATTTAAACATTTGGTACATAACTTTGTCAACAATTTTTGTATTTTATCACCTGCTTCTTTTAAGATATTAATTATAATTCCATCATTATGTAAAGCTTTTCCCTTCTTCATAAATTTAATTGCACATCTTACTTCTTCAGTTGGAATCCTGGACAACTCAGAAGATATAATAGATAAAGGAGGTACTTTGTCTTGTTCTTGATTACTTTACAATTCTTGTTAGAACTGTTCTAGACATTTCATGATGTCATCTCTCTCTTTAGTTATAGTTTCATCTTTTTTTTTTATTGCAGAAATGTTTCCTATCAATACCAAAATGTTTTACACTCTTGAGACTTTTATTGTCTTCTGTAACTTTCTTTACTAGATCACAATTATATTTTTTGTATTATTATCAACTCTTTTTTGTACCATTTTACAAAATTAGAGATATTCAATCCTTCTTAATGCATCATTTTTATACATTTTCATATTCCTTCTTTTCTTCATAAATTGTCTCAATAGAAATTTTACAGGTCAATTGCTGCTTTTTTGTACCAGCTATCTTTGTTGCAGTTTTCAAAAGTGTATCAGTTATTTTCTTATTAATTTCATTCAAATCTTAATCATATTCAAAATCTGTTAATATTTGAAAATGATTCTCAAGTTCTAATTTAAATTCGTTAGAATGCTTCTGAATATTAGGAATATCAATTGTGAATATTGTTTTTCTTAATAATTTTTAATAGATGAAATACACAGGCTTATATATACCTGTGTCTATATATGTAATAGACAGGGTATGAGCACAGACTTTCACATGACCACCACTCTCCACACTATCTCATAACACTGATACACCTGAACACACATATGTCGAAAAGATAAATAATCACCAATATATGTATTTCATGCTAAACCAGCAATCATCAGTTGGTCCAGATTACCATCTCTACACATATATGCTACAAGTGCTCAGATATATATTAAGATAACAAATCTTCCTACTTTAATGGACAGGTAATCTGGACCAACTGATGATTGCTGGTTTAGCATGAAATACGTATATTGGTGATTATTTATCTTTTCGACATGTGTGTGTTCAGGTGTATCAGTGTTATGAGATAGTGTGGAGAGTGGTGGGTCATGTGAATGTCTGTGCTCATACCCTGTCTATTAATAATTTTTGTCTTTCTAGTTTTGCATTAATGTCTATCAAGCATCTCACTAACTGATGATCACTTCCTGTGTTGAATTTATTAAGAACATTGCAATCTTAAAATATATATTTCCCATTAGTCAAAATGTAATCCAATTCTGCTGTACCATCATTTGGATACTTCTTTATCCATTTCTGTTTAATATTTTCTCAGAATTCATAATATAAAGATTTTCTTTTTTTTTTTGCCAACTCCATAAGTTTATATAATTGTATCATCATAACTAAATTTACCTGCAGCACTTTCATTTGTTTACCAATTCTAGCATTAAAGTCTCCCATGATAATTTTAAAATGTTATTTGGTCTGATCAAAAGCCTTTTGTATATCCATATAAAAATCCCTTACTTCTTCATCACAATGAGAACTTGTTTGGGCATAAACCTGAGTTATCTGCATTTGATATCTGCTATTAAGTTGAATAACTAATCTTGCCATTCTGTCCAATATACCATCAATCGCTAGTGTTGTTTTACCACTTTTTAATTACAATAAATTCTACTTCACTTATACTTTCAATGGTTATGCTTTTGTAGTATAGTGCATGCCCACATTTTAAATCAATTGTCTCTTTACCTTTACTTCTAATTTCATAAAGTCCAATAATGTCCTATTTAATAGTAGATAGTTCTTCTTCCAATATTTGCAATCTTCCTTCATTTGAAAATGATCTGCAGTAGTAAGTATCTAAATAAAAGGTCATCATGGCAGCCTGGATCCCAATCAGGCAATTCTTAGCATCCTTTGCCTTCAGCTTCCAACTGTTATCTTAGCTGGCAATTTTACAGCCTTCTGGGAATAAGGGCCATGATTTATTTTCGTCTGTTATGATTGTAAATATCTATTAGAAATTTTTTTTTTTCATTCACACACATATTCATTCTACTCTCAAGAAAACTCACTTGATATTTCAGTTAGAGCAGGGGTGGGCAAATAGCAGCCCTCTAAGAGTTTTTATGCGGCCCTCCAAGACAATCAGGAAAATCCATCTTGAACTGAGATTTCCTTCCTGTGCATGATCGAAGATTCGTCTCTTATTTTCCACTAGGATGGCCACATCAATACACATGCACAGTGTAGATACTATGTGCAGGGCTTTTCCAGTTGATCTACTTAATTTCAATTTTGTCTTTGCATTAGCAAATATATACATTTCCAACTTTAGTGAAACCATGAACCCTCCAAAAAAATCGGTGATGAATGTCATGTGTTTAATGAAGAATGGACAAACAAATATTTCTTTGGAATACAGGGAATAAAGCAGTTTGTTTATTGCATCATGAAAAAAAGGTGCGGCCCTCCGCTAACCTTCACTTTTGTATTGGCTCCCGATGTGACCCTCTTCCAACCTCTGTGGCCCTCGAGCCAAAACAATTGCCCACCCCTGAGTTAGAGCTATCAGAAGAAAATGTAACATATATTAAACATATATTTAAATTGAAATTCTAAAAGTTCACCAAATTCATTGTTATAATTGATCTAAATTATTACTCAAATGAAAATTTAAATACGTGATACAAATGCAATTTAATTAATTAAAAATATATTTACAAAATCAAATTTATCTTGCTTTACCAAAAACTATACTTTTCTTTAAAAAATATTCCAACTGTAATCTTTTAGTTAGTGCTGCCCTCTTGTTACATGTTTATGATATCATTTGAAAACAGGTTTTCCATGCACTTTCATATTGTGAATTACAATTTTTTTTTTTTAAATAATTAAGTATCATAAAACAAAACAAACATTTATAAGCTAATAAAATTCTATACAAGGAGGGGGGGGGGGATCATGCAAGATTCATCAAGACTGGTGCAATATTTCTTAAGTTATAAAGTCCAAACAAATAAACAACAAACATTCACATTTATAAAGTAATATAGTTCGATGTAGATAATAATGCCATCTACATTTCAATCATATTCTATGGTCATTTTCATCCTACAATTATATATAGATTGGTAACTTCTACAAGGATTTATAAAGTCAAAAATACAGTGGTTCATACAACATATAAACCATACTACATAAAGCATTTCTCACTAAAATTATGACTTAATCAATTGCCAAATCACAAGATACATTTTGTAAGATTTAGTTATCAAGTAATTTAAATTATCAACTTCATTTTTCGACAGCCCCTAAAACTCTAGATATTAGTGTAATTATCTTATTAAATATTAGTCAATTTTTACATTTACTTTCTTATTAACATAATACATTTGAATTAAATTTAAAGATCAGATATATCACTTAAATAGAATTTGAATACATTAAACTTAAATTTAAGCATTTTCTTTCATGCATCTATATAGACAAATATTTTAAATTAACACCAAACAAAGTAACTAAATTGAAACTTAAAATATGCAATTAATTTTCCAAAAAAGTGCCTCCAGCTTAAAAAAAGTTTGTAGCAAAATAAAATTATTTCTAACTTAATTATTATTAAAAACAGCATTAAATATAATAAAAATATATTAAACAAAATAATCTCAAACAAAACAAAAAATAAAACCATAACAATATAATACATTTTTAATATAAACAATCCTCACTACATAGTTAAAAAATGAAATGCCTATATCAATGAATACAAATACTATAAAAACTTCCATTGAAAGACAACAATGTGTATGAAAGACATTTCAATTTGCTTCCAGTTCTGCATTTGATAACTTTCTAATATTAGTTATCAATTTAGTTCTATCAGTTTGCTTATATCTTTAGAATGAAAATACTGTATTTTAAAAAATATTCTATGTATATAATATATAATAATTTCAGTAATGAGCAAAATAAATGAAATTAACAAACAAAGGTAAATGCTCAGAAATATCAAACCATAGGGAATTAAATTCTAAATATGGAATATCTTTTTTAAAAATAAGGATAAAATACAAAATGCATAGGATGGTAAAAGAAGTTTCCACTTTAAATAATTAACACTACATTATCATGGAACAGAGAAAAACTCACTAATGTGAATTATTGAAAAGCAAATGAAAGATATTTTTTTATGCATTTAAGTCAAATGTTAGTTGCCAATGCAAAGAGTAAAAGTTGAATACAATACATTAATTACATATATATTTCATTTTGTAATATATTTTTCCTGATTAAATGACTATGTAGGTCTGATTTGGATTAACCCTAAATATATGCATTTCACTGTACTACTGAAAACACATTTAATCTAGCAAACATACTTCTAGAATCAATTACGTTAATAGAATGGGACTTCACTATGTTTAATCCTTATTACTATATAAATGTAAGTTTGCTATTTAATAACTCAATCTTCATTAATCTTGGGTGATTTTCTTTTGGGGGGGGGGATTATATAGACCAGGGATGGGCAAATAGTGGCCTGTGGGCCACATGCGGCCAGCAAAAGTTTTTGTGGCCCACGAAGACAGTCAGAAAAATCCACCTTGAACCGAGATTTCCTTCATGTGCATGACCAAAGATTCGTCTCATATTTTCCACTAGGATGTGCCACATCAATACGCATGCGCAGTGTAAATGCAATGTGCAATGCTTTTCCGGTTGATCTGGTTAATTTCAATGTTGTCTTTGCAACAGTAAATATATAAATTTCCAACTTTAGTGAAACCATGAACCCTCCGAAAAAATGTAAAATCAGTGATGAATGTCGTGTTTAATGAAGAATGGACAAACAAATATTTCTTGGGTAATGCAAGGAATAAAACAGTGTGTTTATTGTGTCATAAAACAACAGACATAAGACGAAATGAAACATAGCAAATTTGGCTGCAAACTTTCCAAGGAAGAATACAAAATAAAAGCTGTGGTGTGAAAAGACTGAAGAAGCAACAAACATTATTTACAAAGCAATTAACACTTCAAAATAGTGCTACAGAAGGAAGTTTCATGATAGCCTAAAACATTGCTAAACTCAACAAGCATTTTTCAGATGGCGAGTTTATTAAGCAGTGTATGGTAGAGTGTACAAGTGTATTATGTCCTGATGTGATAAGCAAATTTGAAAGCATTTCATTGTCAAAAAGGACTACAGTGCAGCGCATTGATTCAATTAGCGATGAACTCACAGAACAGCTGAAGACTACAAGCAAAGATTTTGTTTGATTTTCTTTGGCACTGGATGAGCGCACAGATAATGAAGGCACTGCACAATTACTCATCTTTATCCAGGAATTAATGAAAATTTTGTCATCACAGAGGAATTACTTGGTTTAGAATCAATGAAAGATAGAACCACTAGTCAGAAATTGCTCGAGTGTGCTATGAATTGTGTGGAGAAAAGTGGCTTGTCCTGGAACAAAATGGCAAGCATTACAAAGATGGGGCCAGAACTTTCAGTGGAAAAAATATAGCTATGGTTAAGCTTTTAAAAAACAAATACACAAGACACAGACAGTGATATCTTGTCTTTTCATTGCATTTTGCATCAGGAGAGCCTTTGTAAAACTGCACTGGACTTAAAGTATGTGGTAGATCCTATTGTTAGTGTGGTGAACACAATCAGAGCAAGGGCACTCTACCATCAACAGTTCAAATATTTTCTTGAGAAGGTGGAGGCAGAGTATGAAGACAATTTACGACAACAATGTGAGGTAGTTGAGCCTGAACAAAGTGATAATGAGTCTGGACATTGCAGAATGAAATCGTCTTATTTCTGGTCACAAAGAAGATATCTCATGATTTTGTTACAAAAATAGGATGTGAGGAGTGGATATATGAGATCATGTTTGCAACTGATGTATGTGAGAAATTGAATGAACTGAATGTGACATTGCAGGGAAAGGAGTTGTTTGCACATGAAATTTGAAAACGTGTAAAAATCATTCAAAGCAAAACTAGGTCTATTTGCAAGGCAAGCAGGTAAAGGCAATTTTTGTCATTTCCCTTTATTAGTAAAACAGAAAGTGCATGAAAGTGTTTCTGCTAAGATTATGGATCATCTGCAGAGTTTGAAGGACGAGATAACAAGATTTCAGGACTTTAAGAAAACTGAGCCTAAATTCAATTTTCTTTCTTATCCAATCACTGCTGATATTGACACAGCGCCTGAGGAGCTGCAGCTTGAACTTAGTGACATGCAGTCAGATCACACTGTGAAAGATGACTTTTACAAATCTTTGTCTGCTGAAAAATTTCCATGTATGAAGAAATTTTCTGGGAAAATGCTCTCTATATTTGGGTCTACATATATTTGTGAGCAAAGTTTTTCTTGCTTGAAGATCAACACAAGTAAATATAGATGCTCTTTGACAGTCATTAACTTGCAGGCTTTTGATGAAAATCTCAACAAGTATTCTCACTCCTGATTTCAAAAAAAAATTGTAGAAAAGTGTGACAGGGTACATTTGTCATTTAACTGATTTTAAAATTAAATGTGCTTTCAGCTATAGATGATATAAAATTAGCACAATAAATAAATTGAATAAAACTGCCACTATTTTATTAATTTATTGATTTTTATGATACAATTTATACCTTTTCTGAAATGCAAAATTAACTAGTGAATGCAATCATTTTAAAAGGTGTGGCCCTCTGCTAACTTCCCTCCCACAAAGTGGCCCCCGAGCCAAAACAATTGCCCACCCGATATAAGCTATGGATTATTTAATAGTTGTTTTAAAATTTTTAGTAATTTGCAATATAAAAATGTTCGACATCATAATCATTTTTGAATAACTTCTTTAAAATGCACAAAAAAGGGCAGCACTGATTAAAAGATTACGGATAGAAATTTTTCACAGTATATTGTAGCATGAGTATTGAAATAGATACTACAGAAATGGAGAGAATTATAGATTTTGATAAAATGAGATAAAATTTAATTTTGTAAATAAATTTTAAATCAATTGTAATTTGTTTATATCGTATATTCAATTTCTTACTTGCAATTGGAGCATGAACAAAATATCACAATGTTAAAATTTAATAGTCATTTTTAAAAATTAATTTATCACATGAGAAATATATTTAAAATAAAATCCTAAAAATTGATCAAATTCAGTAATATAACTGATCATAAAAAGTTATATTGTTTGCAACACAGCTGTTGATAACTCATGTATTATTATTTCATGTAAACAATATGTAAATATATAAGCAGCAGGAACAGCTACATATTGCATTATATTCTTTGATTCTACTACCATAAGCAAAACCATTGGGTACAGCTAGTAATAATAATAATTCCTTAAACATTTACAAATCCCCGTATATTTTTAATTTCCTAAAATGATCTTCATTATTAAATTAGTAACAACATATATGCACACAATACGTAGATATAGAGAAAATTGATTCAAAGTGTTTAGTCATATGAAGTTTGGGAAATGCTGACTTCCAACATTATGAATGAATGCATTTAAATAACCTTCCAATTGTTTATTATTTAATTAAGATACAAGAATTTGGCAGTTAGATAACAACTTAATGGTTTTAATTAAATGATAAAGAACATTTATATAAACTCATTCATAATTAATCAACTTGTATGTTGTCAGTGATTAAATTCAGATTACCAACAAGTGGTGGTCAAGTGGTCAGCACAGCTGCCTTACAAGCAGTTGTCCTGGGTTTGCTGATGCTTTGACACATGAAAAAAAAAAACAAGTCTATCTTTAGATCTGACATTTGTTCTCAATAACTATTAAGCAATGCCAAACCAAGGTTATCACCTGCTACCCAAAGCAGTTGTAAGGTAAAATATTGATTTATCAAAGGCGGAGTAGTGTTTCTAAAATACTTTTTTTTTTAAGCAGTTTTCAGGATCTGGTCACCATAAATCTCACATACCACTGATCACCTTCCTATACTAACGATAACAATGGAACTGAGTTTTTGTGCATCATTTCTATTCTTCGATTATAAGCGCAACAATTCTTGATTCCAATCGACCATATTTGTTTGCAAATGATGGTTAATGATATGTATATTCTTAATGAACAAAAATTTTATAATTTTTATTTCTAGCCAAAATAAATGTACAATAAATTATTTTTTTAATTGCTTGTGCAGTCTGTTTCTTTTTTATTACAAAGCAAAAAAAGTGACAGACGGAAATGATTTGTAAAAAAAAATTCATCAGTAATCAAAAATGTAAAGAGTAGAATGATGATATCATCACATTCCACATGACTAGGTTTATTCCTTAAAGATGAAACAATCATACAAAAAAGCATGACTTTATCTAATGGCGATTATTGTGAATATTAGCCCTTTCCGAAAGCACTCTAAAATCTAATATTAAGCATTAATATTTTGGCATTCCTTTCATATTAACATGTTCTGTTTAAGATATAATGAATATTAATATTTAGAATCAAATTATAAAATAAGTTCCTTTAAATAATTAGAATGAAAATTTAATTATAGTGTACATGGAAATACAAAATAGTTTTACAATTATTGATTTTTGGAAAAATTATCACTGAACGTTAATAGAAATATATATAGAATTTAAATAAAAAACCACTCAAGCAGTAATATAGTAAAGATATCGTTATGTAAATTTTGACAGTTTACTTTTATTTTATAATTATTTTAAAAAACTAGCAGAAAGTTACCTTGTTTTTATAGCGTATATTTAAGTACAATATCTTACGTTTTATAAGCAATATATTATATGACAAGATCACAGTACCTTTATTATTTAATAATTTATTTTATTTCAATCCAGCAGATTCTTTCGAAATCTTTCTACATTAGATAATTACAATATAAAGAAATAATCAGGAAATTCCCTTAATTTAATCGAAGAAAATACCGAAAAAATATAGAGGAAGCACGTGTAAAAAAATACCACCGGAGCGACCTCTCTTACAACATTAAAAAAAATAGGAAAAAATTAATTACGTCATCCATTCTGCTGCGATAACTCGGTTTGGAATTTGATAGAAAGCAATTTGATGCTAAAGTTGTTTTGTCAGAAGAGTTTGTTAAAAAAAAAAAAATGTATGATTGTATTGTTATAGGAGCTGGAATTGTGGGCTCGGCAGCTGCTTATAATTTAGCCAAGAATGGCACTAAAACATTGCTCATCGAACAGGTATACATAAATGAAGCTATATATTACATATTTTTATAATTGAAATCTCTTTCTGACATTACACTTTTTTTTTTTATGTAATAAATATTAATTTATAAGTTTTTATTTGGAAAAAATTGTGAAATTTTGTGAGCAAATACAAAGGTTTTGGATTAAAATTAATAAATAATAAACAATTGGACAAAAACTTTATCTGACAATATAGAAGTCAAAGTCCGAATTATTATTTTTACATAATCGAATAACTAATGGCAATAATTAAAAAATAATCGCACCAAGCTGATTAGCATATCAGTTTTCATGTACACGAAATGGATTCGAAAACTGTATGAAACAAATTTTTTCACATATCTACAAATATAAACAAGCTTGGAATTTTTCCATTACTAATCCAGTGCCAACTGGGTGCACCGCCAACGAAGAGATATTCAAATAGATTGTGTTTCACCATAATAATGTGAATTATTGGCAATAAAAAAAAAATTAACTAATGGCTAGCTAAAACATAGTAAAGAACCAAGATATAGTTTTTTATATCTTAATGTGTGCTCTCGTTAGGATATATTCCATCCCAAGGCAAATCTTTTGCATTAGATAAATGGTGGGGAGGAGGCAAGCAACTGACATGTAGCTTTTTAAATACTGATCTGTTCTTTCTAGAGCATGTGCCATGTCGGGACAAGATCTACTTTTTTCCATTTAAGTTCCAAATAAAAATTGAAAGAAAAAAAGAGGGGGGGGGGTTCTAAATATAATTTATTTCAATTTGAAACAATGAATAATTACAGTTTAAATGACTTAATTTCACCGTGAATTTAAAATAAAATAATTTCCAATTCTCCCTGAAAATTGTGAATTTTGTATGATTTCATACTTGGGATTAAAGTGTGATTTTGTATTATTTTTGATTAGTTTAAATTTTAAGAACCTTTTGCATTCTTAGCTATAATTTTGTAATATCCAATATTATATCACCAAACATCACCCGATCACCATTCTTTATGCTTTCACAAGCAGTTTACACAGAGGTAAAACTCTCCTTACAGTAGCATCACTCGGTGCAAGTCATAGTAATCACTTAATGCAGAAAGGTTTGTTTATAAAATCCCTATCTAGTGCCTACTCATCCAATATCCCCAAACTAGTTTCTAACTAGGGATTTTATGCACAAAGCTTCCTGCATCCATTGATTACTATGGCTTGCACTAAGAGGGCTACTGTATGAAGAATTTTGCCTCTGTGTAATATCCAATATTTTTGTAGGATCGGCATTAAATTAGGGTATATTTCTATAAAATGTTGACTTATTGTATCGTTGAGAATATGAGTATCCAAACAGTTTTTAATTTTTTTGTATTGATTTACTTTAATTATATTATTTCTACTAATTGCTTTCAAATAGGTTAATGCTAACAAAATATCCCATGTTATTTTCAGCTTATTCTTAACATAGACTCCAGACAATTAGATTTAATGGTGATTGTCAAATGCAAAGTGCATTTTTGACTCTTTGGTCTTTTTTGATAAAGTCAAAAGCTAGAAGGTGGTCCAGAGATGTAGATATCATAGCAATATCATCTAGTATCCATTGATTACTCAAACTTGTAGTAGATAACTATTGAGAAGAATGAAGGGAACATTCTTGGAAACATATGTCGAAAGGATTTTGATTTCGGGCAATCATATAAATGGCATTTATCAAGAATAGTATATAAATTGCACATTTTTTATTGAGATGATTGCTAATTATCATCTTCATCTTTTATTATCAACCTTTTCAAATATGCACTTTTCAAACAAATAAAAAATAATGATTAATAATAAGATTTGAAATATCAGGCACTTATACCTGGAGCCTAATTGGAAATATAGGGGATTTGACCTGTCTCTCAAGCCCCTTCACTATCCACACTATCTCATACTACTGATACACATGACCACCCACATGCAGAAAAGATAAGTAATTACCAATATGCGTATTTTGTGCTAAACCAGTACTCATCAGTTGGTCCAGATTACCAACTCCAATACACATATATATAATCAGTCCTCAGGTTATATTAAGATAACAAATCCTTACTCTTTAATGGACAGGCTTCTACCTACTCCAAACATCCAACTCTTCAGCCATCCATACCATTGAAAATCTGATGATAGAATTCCCAAATCCCATAAACAATTAGAAGTTAACAGTTACAAACATTTTGATCAGAATATTAATACAAATGGAAACAGTTAATTAAATTTAGAAAGAGTGTTTTCAATAAAAATACTATTGAAAAGATATGTACCTTTAATTTAAAATGAAAATCTTTAATAAAGCTATTAACTAGTAATATTCAGACTGGAATGCTTAATGGAATTTAACAGACTTTATTATAGCCAGTCACAAACTATAAACCATACCTGACTAAATAACTGTCAAATCTATGGATATAATTACAGAAATTAAAGGACTTAATGAAACACTACAAATTTCTCTTCTTATTGAAATCTATAGGTTCCTTTATGATATTAATCTAAAATAAAAAAAATAATTCATTTGGTAATAAATAAATTGTACAACTCACTTCTTTATTTAAAATACCTTAACATTTTAAACGATTTTCTCAAACAGTTCTTCTGCACACTTTTTTTTTAATAACAATACCATATTTTTTATTATTATTATTGGAACAATTCTCCTTCTAATACATTGGCTTATCTCAATTGAAAGTTTATTTATGAATTGCTACTTTTTTTTTGTATTAGTTACCAATGTAGCAGTTTTTAGTGCAGTATCAAACCTGAAAGTTCTAGCTTACTATTCATTGAAGTATTTCTGAAGGACAGTAATATTAATTGTCTTATTAAAATTTGTATTTCTAGTTTTGCATAACATATATCTTATATTGTATGGAGAGTTTTGCCTGTTTAATATATCTTATATCTTATTAATTTGTTATCTCTTCTTGTGTTGGATATGCTGAACCTTCATGTGGATGCTTCCATGTCCAATTCTACTTTTGATTGTTTTGTTTTTTAATTGTAATACAGGTAGAGTACCATTAATATGAATACCTATTATTCAAAACTTCTACTATTTGAACAAAATTTCAACGATGATCTTTAATCCATTTACAGTAAATAAATTAGCATATGCACATATTTACAAACAATTAAAAAGGAAATAATCAATAAATACTTATAAATTAATAAACCTAATTATAGTGAGTTGCCTATTTTTTTTCTTTTAGCAGAGGTTGAGTTTATAGTAGGAGATTTTTAAAAATCTATTATTGAAATGCAAAAAAAGCCATAGAATAAGTGTTTTGGGATTGGTGTTTTGTCTTTATACAGATTTTCTGAAACTTTCATAAATCTATGTTCTTTTTTTTCTGATTCCCTCCTCCATGATAATTTTAAAACAACTTTGTACAGTCAAAAGCACTGTGCACATCTATATAAAAATTCTCTATGTCTTCATCTGAATGAAAACTTGTTGAAACATAAACTGACTTATCTTCATTTGATATCGTTTGTTAAGTTGAAGCTCTCCAATGTTAGTTTTTCATTATATATATATATAATGAATACCACTCCACTTATTCTTTCAATTTGCTTGCCTTTATAATAAAGTGCACGCCCACTTTTCAAATCAGTTTTTTTTCCATATTTTCTTTTAACTTCATAAAATTTGATGATGTCTCACTTAATAGTACAGTTTCTTTTCCAGTATATGCTTTCATCATTTGAAAATTTTTTACACTTCCAGATAGCTAAATAAAAGATTGTAAACAGATGGCAGTCTAAGTTCAAAACCTAATGGTCCTTAATATCTTCTATCTACAGTTTCCAACTTCTATTTTGGATGATGACTTTGCAGCTTTCAGAATATGGGCCATAATTTATTTGTGACTACCTTGACTGTAAATATAGAAGTGAATGAGCATTCATCCACATTCAAGAATACTCAACTAATGTTATGTAAAACTATTAGATATCTATGATAAATAATCATGTTTTTTTTTTTTACTTTAATTTAAAAGCCATTAAACGCATCACAGAGATGATGTGTGTTGGCAAGCAGCCTATCCATTTTTACATTCAATTACATTGTATTGACAACTGCAACGATAATAATGTATGGAATAGACATTAGGATTTTGATTTGTATGTTTTCTTTAAGATCTCAGAAAGCAGTCAAAAGATTTTTTTCCAGTTTATAGTAAATTCTTCAAATCTGATATATCATCATATAAATAATAACGCTTTTAAAAAGGAGCGAAGCAGTAAATCTGATTTGCTCAATATAGTTTCAAAGTAATAAGGTGTTAATGTGAAATTATTTTTGCAAATGTTTTTTTGATAACATAATTGGATAAAATAGCTTTCTTTTTTCTTGAATCACGTATCAGATGTATATAATTCCACATTCCAAATAAAACAATACACTCTCAAATCCCATCTCTTCATGATTATATATTGTTTAGTTATAGCTGATCTAACTTTCAATTCATATAACACCTTTACTTTTTTTCACTTCTGTTTTTTATTGTTAAAAGCTTGATCACAAACATCTATTCTAACTTTGATCTTCACTTCACAAAAGTCATAATTTTTTGTTTTACATTAAGGATTTTCTGTTCTTTGTTTTCTATTAAATATTTTATGATTGAGAAAACTGCATTAACTGAAGAATAAAGTGCAAAATAAGGGTAAACTATGAAGTTAGAAATCATAAGCGTATAGCATGTTTTCATCACTGATGAAGGTTGAATTATATTCAAACATTCTTTTTGCTTAGAACGTTTATTTGATTAATTGAGATTTATCTCAGATCTTTACTCTCTATATAATAATATTTATTCTCTTTCTGACCAGTATTGGATTGATAGCTGGATTGGGTATGAGTAAATTGGTTATTGACTAATGAAAGAAATACAAAAGTTACAAACGACAATAAAATTTACTAAATATATTGAACTAATGAAATTTCTGACTCTTTTGAATTTGTGAATTTTTTCTACAAAACAAATAAATTTTTTATCCTGTCATTGTAAATCCATTAAACTAAATAAACATTAATTATAGTTCTGTTTTTACTTAACCACTTTCTAAATAATGTATAATTTTTTTTATTAATAATAAATGAAATTTTAAATGCTTATTTTATACAGTGGTATTAAAATTTTTGTGGCAATAATTAAAACAGTATATCAAAACAATGTAATTTCATTGATTAACATCATGTGTATTTTAATTCCTTATTTAATATGCATGACAACTTTCCACTTAGCAATTCAGTGAAATATTTTTTACAGATTAATTGTAGGATCATAAGTTAAATAAAGGTATCATTCATTACAGCTTTTTTTTTTCAATTTTATTTTCAAATATATATACGAACTAATACATTGTCAAAAATTAAAGATCAACTTTGAAATTTTATTTGGATAATAGAAGTTTTTGAATAGTAGGTATTAGAGAATATACTCTTATTCTTCTCCTTTAATTTCTTTGCATTTCTTCATATATATTGCTTATAATAGCTTCTCTCATATACACTTTAATGCATAAAAAAATTTTTTAATAAAACTATTTTCCTGGCAGTTTCGACTGTCCAGCAGTCTTCATCACAGTATTATCAATTTCCTCTACCTTTTAATGCTCTTATGAAGACTGCTAGACAGTCAAAACTGTCAGGAAAATAAAGAAGTTTTATTTAAAAAAATTTTTTGCATTAAAGTGTATATGAGAGAAGTTATTGTAAGCAATATATATGAATAGTAGATATTCAGATTAAAAGTATTTTACCTGTAATTAGTGTATTTCATGTGCTATTATGGTCTATTGAGAGTTTTTAATAAACAGTTTTTTAAAAGATTAAATATATTATTGTTTGAGAAACAGATTGCATTTAGAATCAAAAAGGAGAAAAGGAAAAGAAGTAGAATTGCAGAATAACCACTGTAAATGATATTTATAAAGAAACAGATATATGAATATTTTTAGTTTCATTCTAATCCAGAGCCATCTACTATGTGCTTAAGGACAGCAGATATCATAGTGCTACAAAATTTTCATCCCCAAATCAGTTTCTGATTTTTACCATTGCAGTTAGGATTCAAAGCTGGATCTAATGCTTCTAACAGCAACTTTTTACTCCTTTATAATATTCACAGTAATAACCAGAAATTTTAAAAAGACCTTAAGGCTTTAAATCCAAGATAACTCACTTGCATAGTTATATAGATCTGACATCAAATCAGTTTTTATACATTTTAGACCTCAGTTGTGCATCCCTTCTAGTATTTAACTAGGTACATTTACCGTATGACTCTCCATATGTTACTAATAGGCTTGAATAATCAATGAATATTAAATCAGTTTCTGTATTTCACCTTTGTCAATAAAAATTAGGATTCAAAGGTGAATCTAATAGACTTCTGCATTTAGCAGAAACCTTTAGTCATTCATGCTATTCAAGTTAATGACTTGAAATTTTTAATTTAACAAGACCTAAGATTAATTCATTTGAATTGTTGTTATAAAAATTATACAAATGAGATCTCTAAAATATATAGAAGCTGACTTATTATCAGATTTATATAATTTTTTAAGTGAGTTAACTTGAGTTTAAGACTTTAGGATTTTCTTAAATATCACATTGTCATCTTGATTTTTATAAAGAAATAAAAAGTGACTGCTATATGCATTAGTGCATTAGATCTAGCTATGAATTATAATCTCCACTGATGAAGGCAAAACTCAGAAATTTATTTGGAGATGGAGACATTATAGCAGTATATCATCTGGTGTCCTTCATTTTTGAACTTCTGGTAAATGGATGTAGATGCTTATAGTAACAGAAGACTATCAGAGAATTTAAACATGGAGCCAATGTAATTAGAAGAAGGTCTTTTTTAAATATTTATTTAAATGAGTATTACTTTTGTGAGGGATGGAATTAGTTTTGATAGAAAAAAAAATTGTTTTGGGTCTGTTTATGTGAGTTGTTGCCGATCATTAGACTGAAGTTAATAAAATGTTAAGAAGGATTCGTGATAATGTTTATAAGAAATTTGGGGAGTAAGTAAATAGCCATAAAACTAGTTCAGAAGATAAGATAAAAAGAATAAAATATAAGAGTATTATTTGGTCAGTGGATTGTAGAATAAGTTGATGAGTTTAAATATCTAGAAAACTAATTAGTAAAAAATGAAGATAATGAAAGAACATAATTAGACTAACAACATCGTAAAATCTTTTCAACCTACTCATTTGATTCCAAGAATTCTCTTCACCCTATTTTATAGCCATCTACTTGTGAGGGCTAAACACTTTCAATAAATTAAAATATATTTTAGAACCCATTAAAAAATTAAACTTAAAAATTATATTCATTGAATATATTGATTCTTTGTGTCTTTACTTATATAATTAGAAAGGATTATGAATAAAAAAATAAAAAAATTGGAAGCTTTCAAAATCTTGATTTGGAAGAAAAATAAAAACGATAAATTCAACAGTTAAAGTTATGATATATGTTTGTACTGAAAAGAGTAAGGGAAATAAGCAAAGAAATTGAAAAGGGGGTTGAGCAAGAACTTCAAAGTATTCAAGTTATGAACATGCATTAGAAAAGATTGTGCAGTATAAAAGAAAGTTGATATTAAGTAAGATATGATTGTATTAAATAGGGAATTGCTATCCAAATGTCTCCAATATCTCACAAAATTACAATGAAGAAAAGGGCTTTATTATAGGATTGCCAAATGGTGACGGCTTGATTAATTTTCCATCACTATTTTACCATCTAGCTAAGAATATAACTTGATTCTCATTTACCAACAGTATTGGATGACTTGTTTACTTAACTATGATTATAATTTAGAAAATTTTCTCATTTTTTCTTACCTGAATTTGAACTCTGACAGATGGTTAATCCTTATACCATGATGTTTTTAAACTAGAGGTGATTATGAAGAATAAAGCAAGCTGTTAGAAAGACTAGAGAAAATCAGATGATGGGTAACACCTATTTGATCATAATAAGAGATAATAATTACAGGCTAATAGTTCAATGTATTGTAAATAAAAGTATTAATCAGATTATTTTGCATTTGTGTGAAATATTTTCAGTTTCTTTTTATTCTGTTGTCTGATGTTAAATAAACTGAGTTGTTAATGTAATCTTTTTATATAAATTGTTACTTTAATTCTTTTGAAAATTTTTTTCAAAATTTATTATTTGCATTAGTTTTAATATAATAATTATTTTCAGAAGACTACATATTAAAGTTTTTTTATTGCATTTTATAGTAAATACATTTTATTCTCTTCTAAAATAAAAGGCTTATTGCAATTAATTGTTATACTTTGAAATTGTTTTGAAAATATAGAATTTTCTGTGGTCAAAATTTATTTAAAGAATGTATTTTAAAAGTAAATAATTACTAAAATTTAAAAAAGAAACATAACATAAAAGGGTATTTTTTAAAAAAAAATAAAATTCATTTTTTAACTTACATAAACCATTTAAAAAGAAAGTAAAATTAATTCTGTCTACCTTTTTACTTTAATTTGTTTCTTGACTTTAATGGATTTTATCATTTAGTAAGTATTATTAATGACATTTTTATTTTAAAATTATATTTTTTCTTATATATATATATTTTTTAAATTTTATAATGCATTATATATATATTTAAAAAAATAACACTCGTCTCTAACTCATGTCCTTAATCATGATGCTTACATTTTGAGAAGAGATGTGCAAAAGCAATTTATATACATAACCTGATATATAAAAAATAATATTGAATGGTTTGTTAAACAGGAATTCACATGGAATTCTAGCATCAAAAATGACAAAATTCAATGTAATCCATGAGTTTTCAGATTTAAAATCTATCACTCTTCCACTGCATATGACAATTAAAAATATGGCTTTGTTATACCAAGTCCTATACTGCTGTGCAGTTTAGCATAGTCATAGAGAAATAGACTTTAAAACTAAATGATCCTAGTTCAAAGCTCATTATATTTTGAGTTCTCTAATATCTCCCAATTGATTAACCATTTGATTATTTTAATAAGGTAATAGAATGGTGTCACAAGATTTATATTTTAGAAATTCTTATTACCTCCAGGCAGAAAATTATTCACACCATTGCAGAATTACAAAAGGCAACCAAATGTATTAAGGACAACATAAAAAAGGATATAATTGACATAAAACTAAAATTTCTAAAATATATAGAAATTCATCTGGGATTAGATCTATATAACTATGCAAGTGAATTACCTTAGATTTAAAACTTTTTTTTCTTTTAACTTCCGTGTAAAAGTGACTGCTAGATATATAAGTTCATTGACTTCAGATTTGAACCTAGGCTAGGGATGATGGAAATTTTATAGCGCTATAAGTTTTGGTATCCATGGATTACTCAGGCTTGCAGAAGATAGCTCTAGAATAGGATGAAAAAACTTTACTTAAGTTTATGGATTAATAAAGAATATTAAGTTGTTGTAATTGAAGCGTTCTTCTCTACAAGCCACTTGGTGATTTTCAAAATTAATATGGTAATTAGATTGATGCATGAAATCTACTCAGAAGTATTTCATAAATGAAGCTAGGCATTATCAAAATGATATATTTCATTGTAAATGATCTTAATTTTATATTGGGCCATATCCGTTTAGTTTGACCTTCCTTCCATTGGCTCATATTATTTGGGTTTTTTTGAGAACCTAGTATGAGAAACTGACTGCCAATAGTCATCACTAATGAAGTACATTTAAGTCAGTTTTAGATATCATTGCTCCCATTTTATTTTCTAGCCCCTGAAGGGATGAACATTCAAACAAGGTTTTTTTTCTAGTTTACTAGCCTAGATTTAATATAATGTTGAATGGATATCTTGAGATACGCTTGTAAGGTAGCTTCTAAATTTGAACCTAACTTTTAGTTGTCTCCAGCCACTTGGTGACTGTTGTTTGTTATCCTTTCATTTACAAGAGATATCGCTTCTCTGTTCACAGTTCACATTATCTCTTTACATATTTGAAAACCTGGAATAAAGATATAAGTTGAGTATAAATAAGACTTGAAGAGATATAACTGGAACTGTCTCTCTGAGCCCACTGGCCTCCAATTTCCTATCAAGTTGTCACTTCTTTTAATAATGATTTATTTGTAGCAATTAAAAATTTGGGTTTCACAAAAGAGAACATCATTCAAGTTCTTAAATTTGACATTAATTTCTAAAAAAATTAATTAATGCTGCCATTGTTTGGAAATATAGCTTTTTAAAGAGATTCTGTAATGTATACAATTCTGGTACTTCTTATTCCAAAAACTATCAGATCGAGTCTATAATCCCTGCAGTTCTATGGCTTGTTAAACAGTCATTAATTCTCAATAATAATATTTGTAAAATATTATTTTAATCCAGAAATTTAAATATATTACGTACTTAGATTTTATTTACACACTTCAGAATACTTCTATGTTATGGTTTTCAAAAAATTAAATATAAAACTTATATCATAGCTCCTACAAATAATAATAATCAAAACTAGTGATTGTTTCAAAAATTGTGAAGAATGGTTTCTTTCTTTTCCACTGGATTTTAAATTTAATTCAAAAAATAAAATTACAATAATAATAATAACATATGACAGAATACATGAAAGAATATCTGAATTACAGGTGATTCTTTTTGAATATAACTTAAGGCATTGGCACTAATACAATAGTAATGATAATTAAAAGAAAATTACATAACATTTTATTGATTTCTGATATACAAAATACAAATAATTTCTTTTTTCCCATAAGAACTTTACATGATAATAACAAAAGAAAGTACACACTATAACAGAAATTCACTATAACCAATTTAAATTGACATTTAGATAACTGACTCCTGTTTTATATAATATTTAAAACTTTAACAATACTTTATATATATTATAATGGTCAGGAAAGAAGTGAAATTTCCAGTCTTACCGTATCTGCCATACAGGGCACCACTAGGCCATTTGAACCTAGAAAATATATAGACTAGACAGATACATGCTGTTAAGATCACGAATGCCAGATCTTGCCACTAGCTCATGGAGTAGCAGAGGTTTAAAACATTTTATTAAAATATATTTCAATAAAGATTAAGAAAGAAAAAAAAATTAGATCACTGTCAGTATTAATAACACAACAGATTTTATTTATGTATATATAAGTAATAACACAAACTGAAAACAAATAATTATTATAAAAAAATTGTTTTATGTTGTTTCATTATTATTATTTTATTTCTGTTTAACTTTAATTTTTAATCTTAGCGTGTTGAGCATAGTTTTGCCACCCAGACGACGCATTTAAACAGTCTTCAAAACATTTGATTCCAGGCCAAAAGTCTGCAGCCATGCCAATGCTCGCTTCCAGATATACATCCGCAACCAATGCAAGGTGAACATGTTAGCATCAAACCACGCTGACAGGAATGTGCATCTGATGGTGTGATATTATTTGAAGGAACATGACCTTCATCCAGTACAGGAATGTACTTCTGTCTGGCGAAGGAATCATGCATGTAATATAAAGAGAAAAACACTATGTATGGATGGGAGAGCAGTCTATCTTGCTGGCTTATCATTCCAAAATTCATAGAGCTGGAATGGGTCAATGGCGCAGGAAATACGTCTGTGTCCATTGCAACAATATGACTGCCTCTTTGGAGTCATGCATTCAGTTGGGCACTTTGCCCTAATGTGCGAACACACTTCACATTACATTGATGTAAATGTCCATATATCTCTCCACCAGTATTGACACAACTACAAAACAAATAGTCCAAAATCAAAACCCCCTTAAAACTAACATACATTTAAACGAGGCTAAACGGCTACCCACACTCAACTTACATTAAATTTAATAAAAAAATCTTTATTTTAAGGTTTTAAATCATTTTAAAATGACACATTATATTTAACTTATTTTTTTACTACAAATATTATTTAACCTACTTTTCCTTTCTTTTAAATTCAATAATGCACAAATAATGATAAGTATTTTCATCTTTTTAAATTTAAGTTTGCAATCGCAAACCCCTATCTTATTGCAAATAGATCTTATTAAACATGAATAAAAAAAAACAATACATATTTTAAGAGATTACATTTTAACTTTAGATCAGTTTAAAATTGCACACTTTATAAAAAAATAAAGTTCAGGCTTGCTCAGGAAAGAAAGTCTAGTTCATTTTAGAGGCAAATAAAGTTCAAAGATTTTAAAGTTTAAGAGAGTTTATATTTCATTTTATCATTTATAAATCTATACTTGCCTTTGTCCATGCTCGTTCCTTCACGACGAAGATCTGAGTTTTGCAAGGGCCTTGTTCTTGCGGACGATGACTATTTATGAAGCTTGATGAGTATTTCTGCATATGGCACCAGTAATTCAATCCTGGGATCCATGAATGATGAAATCTGCCTTCGGCCAGCCGAACCAAAGGAAGCACGATGAAGCTGATTACATTCTTAGTGACGGCGACAATAGCTTTTTAAATTATTTTTTTACTTTTAGCAAATACAAATGAATTCAAACTTTAATTTTCTAATTCTCCAATTCATTATTTCTTTTGAATTCTTTTTTTTATAGTCCTCAGGCACCTTATCTCTGGAATGCATGGATCTATCAAACATATTCCATACCTCTATTTCATTGGTTCATTGAGTTCGTGACCAAGTAGATTTTGGGGTTTGTGGTTAAGTAAATTTTGGGTTTCTGGCTACGTGGATTTTTCCACTGAGGTCTGTGTCTATATCTTTGGGCGGGAAAAGCAAGCCTTTTGTTTCTACTCGACTCATCTATTTCGTAATCATTTTCTTTTCAATGGTCATTTTGCCCTAAGGATCTGTTTGTAATTTTTATATTTAAGATTAAAACTCTTTGTTATTTTTAAAAAGGTTTTTTTTTTATTATATTTTATTTAAAGATTAGAATCTTTGTTTTGATTCTATAATTTTTTAAAGCTTATTTTATTTCGATATTTAAATCAAACATTATTAAATTAATTCGTTATTTGTGCATTTTTACGTTTGTGCTTTTAATTCAGTCTTAGATATCTACAAAAAAATTAAGTATTTAAATTTAAATGTAACACGTATATATATCCCGTTACAATATATATATATATATGTGCAATATCATTATACAAGCAGAGGAATTAATATGGTTAGTATTTTTATATATTAGACATACCAACAGTCAGATCAAGATGGTATAAAATATACAAGCTGCCATCATCTTTCAGGACCATTGCCACTCATCCATGATTGCAGAAAATGAAACTTCTCTTGTGGGTATTTTTATTTATACTTGAGATAAACTACCAGGTGGCATCCAGTCAAATCTGACTGTCATATCAACAAAAGGTGTTAAACTTATTCAAATTCTGGATTCCTTTGACTAGCACAAAGAGCAAGAAACAGACATGATTCAAATTACCAGACAATGTATATTACAAACACACATAATAGACATTATTTGATCTTAATTAATATTATATGGTGATGTATGGAAAGAGAGAATTAAGCCAAATTAACAACTTAAAACATCTTTATTTACAAAAAAAATACATAGCCTAATAATCAAAACAAAAAGTAAATTAAATTACATTAATTATAGAGTTCTTGACTATAGATTAGACCATTTATAAATAGGAGTAAAAACTATTACTTTCAGTTTTATAAAGTTTGTAAAGAGAGTAAAATTTGTCTAGACTTTGGATTTATCATATATCTTTATATTTACCTAGGTTTTGTTATAGCTTTAGTTTCTGGAATGCATTCATCCTTTTGAACATTGAGTTCATAACTAGCATTTTTAGATTTTTAAACAGCTGGTCACTCTTTGGGTAGCATATATCTTGGATCTTGTTCAGCAATAATCTGATGATGGGTAGGTGTCTCAGCAAGGTTGTCAAAGATATTCACTATATTTCAGGCAGTCAAATGAAAGAACTGGGTGGTAAACATCGAACAAACACCCCTCTGATAATTTAGCAATGCATGGTGATGTTAAGATGTCCTTGTATATAACTATATATTTCTGATGGATGAACTGGCTATTTTCAATGAATGAATCGACAAACTTTGTACAGCAAGCTGGCCGTAGAATGAATATAGCACTACTAAACTGACAACAAACTCAATAACACTCTTAACAGAAAAACTCAGCAGAATCAATATAATAGAAATTTTGTAGCGTTTATATCCTTGCCAATCATTGTTTGCATCTACCCATGTTATTAATTAGTTTTTCAAATTCCTTTTAAATAAATTTTATTTATTTTTAAGTTGTTTATTTTTAATTTTGTTTAAGATTGATATTTTTAAATTATACAGTAAAGTTTATTTTTCTTCTTTTTTTATAATTTTGATATTTAATTCAGTTTTAACTCCTTATTAAATTAATGTAGTATAAAAGGAAATATTTTAGTTGCAAATTTGTACTTCATTTTATAATATGTCTTTTTAAAATAATGTAAATCCCTTTATTCTCACAACTTACTGCAATGCAGAGAAAATGAGGCATCTAGATATGAGAGATATTTTATAGTTGCCAAATGTTGTTCTAGCATTTATGTACATTATAGAAGATGCAGAAACAGGGAAAATGAGTAAATCATAATCAAATATTAAATACATATATAAAATATTCTATACTCATCAACAAGAGTAATACTCAGCAAGTAGCACATTGGACAATCATTTATGTAACATAGTGAAGTTAAATAAAATTTGATTAAACACAATGTATCATTACTAATATCGATGTACATTTATGTTTTATTTATTTATATAACATCAATTTTCTAAATACAGTTTATATTAGGTAATGATACTAAAGAAGCTGTTTATGTATCAGGTTATCTTGTAAATAAATCTTTATTTGCTAATGATTATAATATACATGAGTCATTTCATTATAAAAATTTATATATTGTAATTTTTTCATAATTAATGATTAGGAAGCATATGATGATTAAATCATGATCATCATCAATTCACTACACATAAGGGTTCATCTAAGAGTCACATTATTGGGTAGCTTTATTTATAATCAGGATATCAGATAGATTATCTGACTACCTTTTTCATTATGCAAGGCTACTGATGATCAAGTAATGCCCTCATATCTTTCTATTTTTAATTTCTTGCCCATTACCATTTCATTATTTTCTCAGCCTCTAGCGCAAACTCTCAGGTTCATGAAAGTATACATTAAGAATGAGATCAGCTTAAGTAGCATCAGCATGGAACCTAGATTTAGTGTTGTATAATAAAAATAATTTATTTGAATGGATTGGATTAATTAAAAATATTCATGGTTAATCAACACTAATCTTTCAAAAATATTAGCATGCTCATGTCATCTAAAGGGGAGAGGAGGAATAAAATTATCAAAGGTTGCATCTTCTAGCCCTTACCAATAGACTAATATGCCATATATTTCTGATATATACCAGTTTCTGTACATTAACAATATTCTCAAATATATACACCTTTCTCATAATGCAAAAATGTGTATGATTTGCACATAACTTTCTAAATGAATGCAATCAGTCTTTGAAACATCATGAAAGTGATTATACATAAAGAAATTTAAATACAATTTATAGTAAATAAAACTAGTATATTTGAATAAAGTATAAAATAAGAATAACAAGAGAAAAAAATATTTTAGAAATATGAAAAATTTAAATTTAAGCCCAGTTGTATTTATGTGTATAGTCATATATGTATTTGATAAATATATATGCTTAGTCAAGCATTGTTAGCCGAGAGGTCAGCGCAGCCACCTTGCAGTTGGTTGCAGACAGTTGTGGGTTCGCCTCCGGCCGATGCTATGACATATGAAATATATATATATGCTTAGAGACCCAGGTATGTTTCTTAATTATACTTGAAGTTTTGTAGATCAGTCTTAATATCTCATTACACTATTCTTTGGCTATTTAATAGTTATATTCATAGTTAATTTCCAACTCTGGTTTCTTTTAATTGTTTTTGATCATATCAGCAGGCTAAATATACTTTTGAGCAACAAATGGACAGATAGTAGGCTATATATTATAAAATCATCATCTTTTAGTGCAATATATGGCATGGCATCATTTTGCTATTGAGAAGCTATGTGATAATAGTAAAAGGATGATACACTTTTCACAAGCCCTCTATAAATAATATTGAAGATCATCATCATAAAACAAATTTTCCATCATGGCTAGAATAAGGTTGGCCTTAAAAATACTTTTATAGTTATCTGACTTCCTTTTATAAGTAATCATTGCAGGACTGTGATAATTTGTCAAAATATTTTCTCTTTTTTTAGTGAAATCTGGTTAATTTATATCATCTCTGCATTACATGATTTTATTCCATTATATTCATTCTCAGTCAGCTATATTGCCGTGCTTATGAATTTCTCAGTATGAAGGTATAACTTATATTTCAGATCTTTTACATAGTCTCATTGACATCTGACAAAAACATGTTTCCCCAGCTCAAAAGTCATTATACCATATTTGGTTTTGGAAAAAAACACTTCAACAAATAAAGATATCAATATATTGACAGAATATTAAGGTAGGGAGCATTTTTTTCAGGTGACATAGTTTTTTCTTTTTTTTATTTAATTACATTTAAAACTGAATTTCTCAGAAAAAATTCTTATTTTATTTTTCACTGAAAAAAAAATTATGCTAACATTTTTAAATTTGCTTATAATTTCTTTCATTTCATACTTTTATGTTTATTTTTCATATATTTAGATTTATCTTGCTGTGACCTACAGGAAGATATAAAATTTTCTCTCTTAAAATGTTCCCAAGTTCATAAATTTACAGAATTTTACTTTTAAATACATTTTATTCAATAACTTGATGTTTTTTTATGCACACCATGAGTATAAACAATTATAAACTATTTTCCTAAATTCCTAAACTTAGATGTTTAAAACACTCAACTTAATAATGTCTAATTAAAATTCACAAAAATATGTCCTGCATTATATTTGAAAATGACTAGATTTAAATCGTTTTACTTTTGTAATTATTATCAATCTACATTTAGAGTAACTTTTAATTTTTCATTCACAGTTTATAGTGTTATAATATTTCTTGACTGTTTTCTGGTTTTTGTCTTCCTAGCAACAAGATAGGAAGATCATTAAACTGAGGTTCTTCAAAAGATATAGAAACTGACTTGATATCAGATGCAAACATGTTAGATTGGATTCAAAGATTTAGATTTTTTTTAATTTCAGGCTAATATCTTGAATAGTATAAAATAATAAAAATTTATTATGTAAATAAGTACATAAATTCCAGATTTAAGGCAAAAGTCAGAAAACTATCGGGAGATAAGGATATAGCATTCAATTGTCAGGTCTTTTGAATACTCATGCTTAAAACAGGCAAAACTCTCCATACATATTGCCACTCAATGCAAGCCAGATTAATCAATGAATGCCAGAAGGCTTGTGCATAAAATCCCCATCTAGTGCCTACTCATCCAATATCACCAGACTAGTTTCTGGCTTGTGGCCTTCATCAGTGAGGAGCCTTGGATCTGAGAGCACTGCACCTAGTAATGCAACCCTCCACCAGCCACCTTTTATCTCTACTTAACTACAAAACTGGGATGAAGGTCACAAGCCAGAAACTAGTCTTGGGATATTGGATGAATAGGCACTAGATGGGGATTTTATGCACAAGCCTTCTGACATCCATTGATTATTCTGGCTTGCACTGAATGGCAATACGTATGGAGTGTTTTGCCTGTTTTAATAATAGTTATATATAAGCATAAGAAATGGTATTCATGTGATGTTTATTGGCTTAATACTGTTGCTTACAATATATGTGACTCTAGAGTGAAAAGAACTACTTTAGTTTAGATAAATTATATATGAAAACTAATAAAATGAATTCTTTTTTTGCTTTGCACACATACTCCAAAAACCTATTGAGAACAGTTCTTAAGGATTATCTAGTAATATTTATCATGATGCTTGATATCAATTTTGTGGACTGAAATTTAGTCTTGAATTAATTAAAAGTAGTGCAGTCTAGCATAGACTGATAAATCTCAAGAGTTGTAAAGGATTTATAATTGATTGCAACAGAATAGATAAAAAAAAAAAAGAGCCTTTTTGTTGATTGCTTGAACATATTTGAGATCTTTTGAACAATCATGTGATTATCTTACTTCTATCATTATAACTTACTATTACAGCTATTATTACTACTACTATTTCTAGTTAATTGAATAAAATAAGTAAAATTAATAAATTTAAGTAATTTGTCTTAATCATTTCTCGTATAGTCATTAAATGACTATAAGAAAATTGATTAAGAAAAATTACTAATGAATTTGATCTTGTACCAGGATATTTTCTAAAAACAGTTAAGAACTAAAGTCAAAACCTGGTGGCAACATTATTATTGTAGAAAGTATTTCAAAAATTTGACCTGAAAGCACAATGATCCAAAGAATCCTCGATATTATTATTGTGTTCCTTACAAGAAGATTTCATTGGATGATATATGTTTTAAGTCGATGGCACAATGAACGATTTGTAGGAAGGGATAACCAATGGTAAATGTTCAAGAAGTACAGCAATTTGCCACTCTGTTTTCTATGGATGCAGATTTTTAGGATTATATGGATCTGAAAAAAGTGGCTGGAGACTGATTCATACGAAATCTATCACAAGATTGTACCATAATCATATGTTAATTTCAACTTAACTAAAAAATGAAGTCAGCAGATGAGTATCTTTTTTGCTCTTTTAATTTCTGTCTTTTTGTCAGTCATGACACATTTACTTTAATTCTGGCATATTGTCTATAAAACTCTACCTTTTCTTTATTCAGCAGAGAATATAATGTTTTTTTTTTTAAAAATAAAATCACTAATAATACTATTCTTGTCCAAAAACCACCAAGATTTAACATCCACTGTATATTAATATCCACAACAGGATTTTCATTCTTATTTTAAAATACTATTATTTTCAATTGCTCAAGGTCCGTGGATTATGGCTCCAATTTTATTTCTTCTAACACTTAAAATTCATGTGTAATAAACTATTTAGTTATTTATTTCTTAATTCTAAGTAGTACTTTTCAGAAATAATTGATAATTTACTAATAAAACCGTTTACTGTTTTGTTTTGTTTTTTAAAGAAAAAATACAATGGTAACTTTATCAATCTCTATAAATAAAAGTTTCTGGATTGATTCAAAGATGAGAAGAATAAAAAATAATCTCAGTTTTATTAATTTAAATGGAACTGTTGGGGCCAATCCACCAATTTGATGTTTATGATCTGTTGCATGGTTAACTATATGTTTATATATTTTTTACCAAACCCAATAAATTTGCAATTCTTAGTAAAGATAAAACAACCTTTAAATAGCTGGGTTGTCTATGGGCTAAGTGTTTGAAAGAAAAATTCAAAGGCTGTTAAAAAAAAAATTGAATTTATTCAACTTTGTTCAAATTCGGATATAAATACCTCTGGATCATAATTTTCCAATAAGCTCTATTTTAGACAATATGTAAGTCTTGGATATTAGATAATAATGCACTTAATTGTAAAAGACTTATGTGGACATTTTCTAGTTTCTGGTATCAATGTTTTACAAAACTTTTAAACACCTTATAATAACTGAAATACAGGCTTATTATGTACTTGTATCAATATATGTAATATATAGGGTATATGAGCACAGACTTTCACATGATCCACTACTATAGTTTTGTATCCAAACTCTTCACCTATGAAGATATAAATCTAATTGACTGAAAATAACTAAATCTATGAACTAAGAATAGAGTAAGTGAAATAAAATATAATTCACTTTTTTATGCATTATGCAATAATGAAATCTTTATATTCCAAAAACTTCTTTTAAAACTTAGTTCATTTTCAAACATAAATTTTTATAGAGCCTTTTTTTTAAAAAAAAAATTAAGCATATTTATATAAAGATAAAAAATAAATATCAACATTTTGATTATTTTATATAATTTTTGTCAAAGCATAATTCAGAAGTTTATCTGAATTTATGAAAGAAGTACAAAAATATACATATCAAAAATTACCAAAAAATATATATATTTTAAAATGTACCGATGAATATATAAACTATAATGTTTTTCAACAAGTTAATTGATAATCTTTTTTTATTTTAAATAAATAATGAAATTATTAACATTATAAAAACTTATCTTTTTAAGATATTATTTTATAAAAATAGACAAAAAAGTTAACACATAATATATACATTGTAACGATCCGGAGAATGCGACTTAACGTAATCTGCACTACGGGGCGCCATCTAGGCATTTGAACCTAGAAAAATTTATAAAGTAGGCAGATACGTAAGTCAAAAAAAAAAAAAAAATTTTTTTTTTTTTTTTAATTTTGATTCCGGTCGTTAGCCCATGTCACTAGCTCAGTGGAATAGCAGAGATTTAATAAGATAATCTAAGAGTATATATAAAAAAAGGAATAAAATAAGCCACTGCCAGTAATTAACATACAAACATTTATTTATGCACATATATATAAGATTTAAAATTATTTTAGTATTAGTTTTACATTTTAACATTATTTTTAACTTTACCTTAGATTTTAATTTACATTTTAATTTCTATTATATTATAAGTTTACATTTTAATTAAGTTCGCACAGATGGGATTATAAAAGCTTGTTATAATAAGTTGCTATAGATCAGTTACATAGATTACACGGTTAAAAACATTCCAAAGTAAACATAAGCGATCAAAATATAAAATTATTGATTACTGACAATTGCGGAGGGAAATTTATATGTAACCCAATAGTATTCACCATAAGATACTTGCATTGTCACCAATAACTTAAAAGACATCCGAATAAATACATTTTAGATACTCACCGTAAGGTATCATTATTTATCGAATGTCTATATATTTTGATCAAATATGAAAACGCAAAACATAGTTAACCGATAAACAATCCATGCAAGCATCTATAAACAACTTAAATTTAATGCATTTTTATTTAGGGTCGAGCATGAATACTACATAGATTTGCATTGAAATTAAAATATTCTATCCCTATTTAACCTTAGGCTAAAATTCGTAGTCAAACTGGCATCAATTCATCTGATATATCGATGTATTCAATGTAATAAAATACGACAGCACAAAAGGTTAAAAGAAGAAATTGCCTCTTATGAGATAGGAATATTACATCTATCTCTAAAGAAGAGCAATAAAACAAAAAACTCCATAGAAAGGAACTGCGGTATCCGACTTATAATTCCTTCCATAGGCAAACGGAAGTGTGCGGCGTATGAAGCGATTCTGCCCGTGGCGAATCAATATTACATCTAATCACACCAATATATCCAATCCATTGACCCAATTTAACCACGAAACAAATAACCTAAGATTACCCTCCCCTAATATAACTTTACAAATCTATACAGCCATTCACGCCCGACTTAAGTTTAACATTTATATAATTTAACTTAACGGAAAACAAAAATCATAATAAAACTTAAAGAACAAAAAATAAATAAATGGAAATGATTTTACAAAATAAATACATTAAATAAAATTATAACTAATTAATAAATAATGTTGATCAGATAGAATAATATTGCAATTATTTAAATCTGGAAAGTTTTTAATTTACTGTTCATAAATTTTAAAGTTCTTACGGTTATTTAAATAGTTCATCTTCATATATTCCTTGCCGTTTGAACGTGAATTCCCACGTCGTCCGAAGATTGGTATCCTGTTGGCCGATTTATTTATCCATCCGGAGATTTTTTAGTGTAGTTGGTCCTCAATGTAGAAACGATGGCTCATTTTTCTTCCTTTCTTAACAGAACTGAAGGGATTGAAGCTGTGCGTCTTTTTCAACCCCCTCAGCACTAACACCTAGCTGTTACATCGTAATAATCATCAATAACTAGTCACTAATTAATAATTTCCAAAATTTTTCCTTTTATACGTATTCGAAGGATTGACTTAACATTACGTCATCAATGAGATGATCCTTTTCGTTGAGATCCGATTTCCAAATGGATTTATTTCATTTGCTGAAAGTTTCTATTGTTTTCTTATCTGACCGGTGTTTTTACATTTAAATGCCAAGGCTGGTTTACATTTAACTAATTAACAATCATTTCCATTTCTGATTAATTAACCTGTTTTCCAAATCAAAAATATGTTTAAAGATAAATTTAAAGATATAATTTTATCCCCAAATCTTTTTAAAATTTAGTTTTAAAATACTTTTTCTTTAATAAATTTTTATTTTAATAATTTTTCATTATCTGTGCGATTTAATATATAAGAGTTTAAGTTGATATTTAATTTCAATTTTTAATTCTTAAAGAAAATTTTTAAATGCGAACTTTTTAATTTACTTTCATGTTTAATAAATAAAAATAAAAAAACAACAATGTAACGAACGTCTGTGCTCGTTACAACATATATGGTTCACCTTACCAATAATTAATTAATTTTAAAAGAATTTACTATAATTATTTCCAAACTTGCTAAGAATGTACTATAATTAAATTCTATCTTAATAAGGAACAAAATTTTAAGCCAAAAATAATTAAATCCCATATAATAAGTCATTCACTATATACTATTTCTATTAGGGTAAATCTAAATTTATCAATATGTTTCCCAGTATTATTTGCACAAATATTCTACATAACAGATATGTGTATTCCATATTAAGTAGATCCATTAAAATTATACTAAAATGTTATCAATAAAATTCAAACTAATATGAATGTAATTTTAAAATTAATTTTATTTTTTTAAAAAAACAAAACCAACTATGAATATAACATTTTTAAAAACAAAGTACTGATGAAATTTTATACATACAAATATGAACATAATTTTAGCATGTAATGTATATGTTTTTTTAAAAGTGATTCAAACTAGTGTGATTAATGTGTAATTTTATAAAAAAGCTATACAATCTGTGAAAATAACATTTTCAAAACTATTTTGATCAAATTTTATATAAAATAATGGGAAAATAATTTTAGGATGTAATGTGTATTTTTTAAAAAAGCAATGAAATTAATGTGAACATGCAGTTTAAAATTTCATGCTAATTTTATATGTAAATAAAAGAAATGTTATAATGCTGGATGTGTAATTTTATAATATAAAAAAAAGCAATACAAATTCATGGAAATGCATTATTTTCTACAAAAGGAATGCAAACCAGAATGATATTTCATTTAAATAATACTTGCAATAATGGTTTGTTTTGAATAGAAAATAACAATTTCAATTTGGATTGTTGTAAATTGTTTATTTTAGAAAATAAATTGATGTGGATGGCAGAGATTGGAATTAGTGAAAATGTACTGGGGTTTTTTTCCATCCTTATAAGGTAGTTGTAACTTATACCCCATGTGGCCACAAGAGGTGCTGTTTTTGTGTGAACCACAAATATTCAGAGTAGGGAATGTAAAATAAAGTGGCTAATAGGTTTATCTGGGTATAATTGCTGAGATATTCTTGACTTCATTTAAGGAGAAGCCATAATACATCACATCACAGGAACCTTATGCCAACTAGACTTGCATCACTGCATTTGAGCCCTATTTGAATATTTCTGTGGTTCACACACAACAGCACCTCTTGTGGCCACATGGGGCGTAAGTTACAACTACCCTTTATAATAATGCAAATGGTTTGTTTTGGATAGAAATTGTTTATTTTAATTCAAATTGAAAATTGTTAGTGTTGAAAATAAATTGTGCTTTGAAAATTATAATCAGTAGTGAAAATCATTTGTTTGAATAATTTGTGAAAATATGATTTCCGCAGTTTTCTTTCATTCAAATATTAGTTGAAATTGCTCATTTTGAATAGAAACTTTCAATTTTAATTCATATTGAAAACAGTTTGTTTTGAAAACAAATTGCTCGTTTCAAAAATTATAATAAATTGTGAAAATTTTTTGTTTGAATTGATTTTATTTATTTATTAATTAACATCTTCAGAATTGTTTTGGTAGCTCTAATTATCACATTATACTAAAATATGTTATGTAGTATGTAAATATTGTAACGGTCAGAAAACGTGTGACTCGTAAACATAGTGCAGAATTCGACCACCATACAGAACAGCAGCACCATCGAGTAGCGAAGCCACCCATGGTACTGAGTTCGAACATAGTTTATCGGTTCCACAATACAATCCACAAAACAATGCATCTGATGCAACATTAGTAAATATTTCCTTAGGCACGGTGGTCAGGGATATGCAAGAGACTCATGATTTTATTCTCGAGTTAGCCAATAATCAAACTAATATTAATTAAACATTCATATTTACATAATCGAGGAAATATATAGAATGGGTATCGAATAAGTGAAACGTAACTGCAGACGTATAGTTTAAAATTATTTATTAACACATTTTAATAAGATCATTTACTAACAATATTTATGGATTAAAAGCTTCAGTAGCGGGATTTGCGACATGATTATATTTTAAAGAATACATTTATTTATTTGTTTACAAAAGGAATTCATTTATTTGAGGGCGTAATCTAGCTACCTAAAATTCTTGAGTAAGTATTTCTAATGCATGCCTGGAGGGATTTATACCTTTGCAATGCAAGAGTCTAAAGTATGGGTTATAAAAGTAATGGCAGACATATATTTATTTAATTAAAATATTTATTTATACTAAGGGCAAACATTTATTTGAGAGTGAATTATGAAGATAATGCAGAGGCGGAGTGATATATATAATAATAGAATTGAGTAAAGGAACATGTGGTACACTTTAGAAAGGCGATATGGAATGGCAGTATATTGAAACTGCAATGCCGCGAATGGGTTTATAAGAGTATCGGGCTGGTCTCTGCCTCGGCCCGATGAAGTAAGGTGTCACATAAGCATAACCAGGGACAAGCGGTCCGTGTCGCAGTTTTGCCGGCTGGCTGCATGACGTGGTCAATTCCTACGGGAGCACCCATTATGCCCGCTTGTGTAGGACAACGGGTTAATTTCAACCCTGAAGAATCCGGAAATTTCACGGTGGAATGGGTCATCGTGTCTCTACAACGTAACACATGTATACTGTATAAACGATTATGATGAGGTTTAAATAGATTTCTGACTCGGCCCTACATTACCAACATTTACTCAAGAACTCTGGCGACTCTCAAAGAAATGGTTATTTTCTAGAATTATTCATTAGATTTAATAAATACAAAACATATATAAACTGGGAGTTATTACAACTAATATGACAGCCATTTGCGAAGTAGTAGACCCTGCAT
Organism: Epiperipatus broadwayi; assembly: GCA_028023455.1. Taxonomy (NCBI): domain Eukaryota; kingdom Metazoa; phylum Onychophora; class Udeonychophora; order Euonychophora; family Peripatidae; genus Epiperipatus; species Epiperipatus broadwayi. The sequence continues at coordinate 5,852 of JAQFVV010001373.1, read as the reverse complement.
TACAATAAATGATGCACTGAATGTGTGTCGATTTATATGAAAGTGAAGTTATTAAGGAAATAAGAATGTCAGGCTGGTCTCTGCCTCGGCCCGACGAAGTACATATTAATGAAAATGTGACACGCATTCACTGTTTCAAACGATCATAGATTTAAACTTTGAAAATTGAGATAATTATGAGCATGCAATAATTAAATAATAAATATAGATAAAATGTAGATTTTAAAAATACACACCCAAGATAGAATGAGGTAAGCTAGATTAGTAGAGAAATTTACACATTAAGTTAATTATTCAGTTTTAGTTATACATATGGTAGTTTTACATTTTATAAATTTAGATAAGTAGTATGAAGAAAAGCTATAGCATATTATTAGAGTACTCTAGAGTTTGAACACAGACAGGTACCTGTTTTATAAGAAGTTTTCTGATTCCATTAGTTTAGCAGCAAAAAGTTCACGAGTGGCAATTCTTTCTTGTATTTAGATATTCATTTAATTTCATGGCAGCAGCAGCTTTCTCATTCATTTCAGGCAGCAGATCTTCATGGTGAATTTATGACGGGCAATGGAAAGTTCGGCATCCGATAGGCCATCTCCCGATGGAGAATAATCTAGGTGCTTTACTCGGTCATACCTTGGCAGGAACAAATTATTTTTATATTTTTGGAGACTCAGTGATCGAGAGCAAAGCTAAAGTTTTAGTGAATGTCTCCAGCAAGTCTAAGATGGCCTCTTTTCTTATCTTGATCTTTCACATTTTTGTTAAGATATTTTTAGGTTCCACTTAATCTGCCCTGAGGACAATCAATGCATTTTGTTGGTTTTTTAATTAAAGAAAGCTGCCGTTCTATTGTTTACATTTTACATTTACTAATTACATTTTGGGGAATTTTTCTTTAATTAATCTATTATCTATCACTGACCGATGCTTTTCAATTTCAAAGACAAAAAGGAAACATAAGATTATCCCAACTTTTAATCAAATATTACATCAGATTTTTTTTAGAATTATTATTAAATGAAATTTAAACAAAGCAATAAATACGAACTTTATAATCCAAAATAAATGATTAAAATTATACAAAATTATATAGCTAAAGAAATCCAAATTATATGATTTTATCCCTATTTATTGCCTTTAATTTGAGATCGAAATGTGTGCATGCCTATGCTGAATTCTACATATATTTATACATTTTTAATATTGTTACACACACAATTCGATATCAAAAAGTTTAAATTTGGGCGGGATAGACCGGTCAGTGAGAGACGACAGAAAAAGGTGAAACTTAAGATTCGAATACGAATCTTACTGTTTCATTTCCCCGTACTTCCCGTGAACAATTAAGGAAGAACAAAGGAGGCAAGAAAGAGAAAAAAAATTTACATTACATAATTGAAAGACGAAAAGAAAAAAAATATTATTGTTTTTACAGATATTGAAATAGAGAAAGCAGAGATTACATGAAGCAACGAACAATTTATATACCCGGATCTAGAATTTAGTTTAATTAAAATGGCCTAATTTGGCCGTGTCTGGTTAAAATCATAGAAATAATTAGTTAAACTGAATATATATATAAATTCTTAGAATAGGATTAGTTAGTAAAATGTAAAAAAAAAATTTTTTAAGAGTAATAGTAATTAAAACAACAATATATATAATAAAATTTCTATCTAAAATCCTATTTGACTAAAGTACAATCCATTCAACCAAGTTCATTATATCAAGTTCATTTTATTATTTTCATATACGTTTAATAACCGTCCTAATAGTCTAATATTTTTGCAACCCCGGGTCAGGTGGATAATACCTACATGGTTTGAGATTACGGGCATTGTATGTCCCTTCTATGGTATCTCCATCTTTTAATAAATATGCATTTGGGCCACATGTGCGATCAATTATAAAGGGTCCCCGGTACGAAGAAAAGAACTTTTTATATATTCTTTTATCTCGGTTACATTGTTGAGAGTTCCGTACCCAAACATAGTTCCCGACCTAGAAATGTTGGCTTCTCCGATCTGCTCGTAATTTCCATTCTGCACTTTCTGTAAGGCAGCGGTGTGCCTTGCATCTGTCAGTTTCAATATTGATTTCACATTCATCCATGGGTAATGGCGTCTTGATCAGCAATGAGTCCGCTTTACCAAAATGCAAACGTGTTGGTGTCATGCTGATGTCCATCTTCGTCTCTTTTTTACTGCTATCACTCAACGGTTCTTGTGGGCCTTCATCTATTGGAATAAGGTCTATTTGCTCATCTACTATCATAGGTTTGTCAAGTATTTCTAATTCCCTTTCCTTTTCCATATCTTTAATTTCTTCTTCCTTTTTACTAGCTGGGGATATCCCAAAATGTTCCTTTATGGCTTCTAACTCTCTCCACATAATGTCTTTAAATTCCTGATATTCTCTCACTCTTATCTTTTCTTCTTCTTGTCTCTGTTTTGATTCTTCATCTCTTCTTTTTCTCATTTCCTCCTCATACATTTTCTTCATTTCTTGCATACTCTGAGTATTTCCTCCATGAACTTGAAATTTAAGTCCATTGATCCTCTGTATTGTTGCAGAGCTTCCCTTCGCTCAGGTGTCGACTTCAAAGCTTCAGATAAATCTTCTTGCTATATATCAATATTTTCTGATTCCATTTTCTTAATATGATTTATTTATTTTATCCTACTAGCATTTGACTACTCCCCACCGGTATATTGGCCCTATAACACTCTTTCGCTGCCTCACCTACTTTACATTGCCCTATCTCTATATTGCTGCGTTTAACATATTTAACATATATATTATAGCGAACTACTGGTTACGCGTATAATAAGCTACTGCTGTCTATGATATATATATATTTGTACTTTAACAAAATATTTACTATTAACATATATAACACGCTTCTGCTGTCTATGCTATATATATAACGGTGCTTTAATAAAAAAAAATTCAATGCTACTTGCTTTCTCATTTAGCAACTGATTACTTTTTTTTTGACATATATATATAAAGCAAAATATTTCATTAGATCCGAGTATTTTCGTTCCTTCTTAAATTACACACACATCCCTGCTTTCCTTAAATTTGTTATTACGCCTGCTGTCCTTTCATTTACTCGACCCACATTATTTCACTCGATTTATTTTTTTTTTCATTATTTTTATTAAAACAAAATCGCATATATATAGAATAATTAGCCAACTCGAGTAACGAACACTAAAAGAAATTTATATGTGTTATATTTTGCTCAGGGTATATATGGGTTTTTTGTATCGAAAGCCCCATGTTGGAAAGCGCCAAACGCTAAAAAAAAAATTTAACTATGTAATGGTCAGAAAACGTGTGACTCGTAAACATAGTGCAGAATTCGACCACCATACAGAACAGCAGCACCATCGAGTAGCGAAGCCACCCGTGGTACTGAGTTCGAACATAGTTTATCGGTTCCACAATACAATCCACGAAACAACGCATCTGATGCAACATTAGTAAATATTTCCTTAGGCACGGTGGTCAGGGATATGCAAGAGACTCATGATTTTATTCTCGAGTTAGCCAATAATCAAACTAATATTAATTAAACATTCATATTTACATAATCGAGGAAATATATAGAATGGGTATCGAATAAGTGAAACGTAACTGCAGATGTATAGTTTAAAATTATTTATTAACACATTTTAATAAGATCATTTACTAACAATATTTATGGATTAAAAGCTTCAGTAGCGGGATTTGCGACATGATTATATTTTAAAGAATACATTTATTTATTTGTTTACAAAAGGAATTCATTTATTTGAGGGCGTAATCTAGCTACCTAAAATTCTTGAGTAAGTATTTCTAATGCATGCCTGGAGGGATTTATACCTTTGCAATGCAAGAGTCTAAAGTATGGGTTATAAAAGTAATGGCAGACATATATTTATTTAATTAAAATATTTATTTATACTAAGGGCAAACATTTATTTGAGAGTGAATTATGAAGATAATGCAGAGGCGGAGTGATATATATAATAATAGAATTGAGTAAAGGAACACGTGGTACACTTTAGAAAGGCGATATGGAATGGCAGTATATTGAAACTGCAATGCCGCGAATGGGTTTATAAGAGTATCGGGCTGGTCTCTGCCTCGGCCCGATGAAGTAAGGTGTCACATAAGCATAATCAGGGACAAGCGGTCCGTGTCGCAGTTTTGCCGGCTGGCTGCATGACGTGGTCAATTCCTATGGGAGCACCCATTATGCCCACTTGTGTAGGACAACGGGTTAATTTCAACCCTGAAGAATCTGGAAATTTCACGGCGGAATGGATCATCGTGTCTCTACAACGTAACACATGTATACTGTATAAACGATTATGATGAGGTTTAAATAGATTTCTGACTCGGCCCTACATTACCAACATTTACTCAAGAACTCTGGCGACTCTCAAAGAAATGTTATTTTCTAGAATTATTCATTAGATTTAATAAATACAAAACATATATAAACTGGGAGTTATTACAACTAATATGCCAGCCATTTGCGAAGTAGTAGACCCTGCATTACAATAAATGATGCACTGAATGCGTGTCGATTTATATGAAAGTGAAGTTATTAAGGAAATAAGAATGTCAGGCTGGTCTCTGCCTCAGCCCGACGAAGTACATATTAATGAAAATGTGACACGCATTCACTGTTTCAAATGATCATAGATTTAAACTTTGAAAATTGAGATAATTATGAGCATGCAATAATTAAATAATAAATATAGATAAAATGTAGATTTTAAAAATACGCACCCAAGATAGAATGAGGTAAGCTAGATTAGTAGAGAAATTTACACATTAAGTTAATTATTCAGTTTTAGTTATACATATGGTAGTTTTACATTTTATAATTTAGATAAGTAGTATGAAGAAGAGCTATAGCATATTATTAGAGTACTCTAGAGTTTGAACACAGACAGGTACCTGTTTTATAAGAAGTTTTCTGATTCCATTAGTTTAGCAGCAAAAAGTTCACGAGTGGCAATTCTTTCTTGTATTTAGATATTCATTTAATTTCATGGCAGCAGCAGCTTTCTCATTCATTTCAGGCAGCAGATCTTCATGGTGAATTTATGATAGGCAATGGAAAGTTCGGCATCCGATAGGCCATCTCCCGATGGAGAATAATCTAGGTGCTTTACTCGGTCATACCTTGGCAGGAACAAATTATTTTTATATTTTTGGAGACTCAGTGATCGAGAGCAAAGCTAAAGTTTTAGTGAATGTCTCCAGCAAGTCTAAGATGGCCTCTTTTCTTATCTTGATCTTTCACATTTTTGTTAAGATATTTTTAGGTTCCACTTAATCTGCCCTGAGGACAATCAATGCATTTTGTTGGTTTTTTAATTAAAGAAAGCTGCCGTTCTATTGTTTACATTTTACATTTACTAATTACATTTTGGGGAATTTTTCTTTAATTAATCTATTATCTATCACTGACCGATGCTTTTCAATTTCAAAGACAAAAAGGAAACATAAGATTATCCCAACTTTTAATCAAATATTACATCAGATTTTTTTTAGAATTATTATTAAACGAAATTTAAACAAAGCAATAAATACGAACTTTATAATCCAAAATAAATGATTAAAATTATACAAAATTATATAGCTAAAGAAATCCAAATTATATGATTTTATTCCTATTTATTGCCTTTAATTTGAGATCGAAATGTGTGTGTGCCTATGCTGAATTCTACATATATTTATACATTTTTAATATTGTTACACACAATTCGATATCAAAAAGTTTAAATTTGGGCAGGATAGACTGGTCAGTGAGAGACGACAGAAAAAGGTGAAACTTAAGATTCTAA
>JAQFVV010001372.1:0-76335 GCA_028023455.1 Epiperipatus broadwayi | reverse complement strand
AAAAATTGATCATGTGAAATAATAAACAACTGGTGCTTCAAACAAAAATTGAATGACTCATAATTGCTAATGATAGGAATGTCTGAAAAATTTGGAAATTGTTGGAATTTTGTAAATTTTATGCCTATAATCATAAATATTTAGTATAATATTATGACATTAATTGAAGTAGTTAAAATCAATGATAGATATATTGTATAAATAGGAAATGTTTTTTTTAAACAGCACATGCTTTTTATCTAATATTTATGAATATAGTCATCAATTCTATTATAAATTTAACAAGATATATCAAGACACCTCTTTTTGTTTTTCTATCATAATTTTGTATTTAAAATTCTTAGTAATAAAAATTTTAAAGTATGATTTTTTTTGTTGTTGATTTTTTTTCCTTCTTTAGAGGGTGAGGATGTAAATTTAGTGGTATGGTTAATAAATATTTTGAATATCATTTCGGCAAACTATTAAATTATTTAGAATTCACTGGCTATGCTGATGTTTTTTTATTTAAGCAAATTTGAGCATTTTTTAAGTGTAGTATATATATATTAGAATGTAATGTAAACTAAAATTCATTAGGTCATCTATATTCGAAACTTGTTATGATCTCTGCCATGAGAAATGCAATTTGTTTGTTTAGATAGTTTTGATTATTAAAAAGCATTTAATAATAATAATTATAATAAAAAAACAGTTATGTGGCCCATATGCAATCAAAGTTTTACTAAAACATAAATGTTTAGGCTGTGGCTGAGTTTAAGATAAACTTGTATAACTAGTCTTGCGTTGTTAGCCAAGAGGTATCGCAGCCGCCATGCAAGCAAGTAGTTGGTTGCAGACGGTTGTGGGTTCGCGTCCCAGCCGATGCTATGACATATGAAAAAAAAAAACCTTGTATAACTATCTCTTCTAATTGTGTTCTGTATTTTGAGTATGGTATAAATTAAGAAATATATTGTCAATATCATTGGAATGTCTTTATTATAATTAGATAAAAGATTCAGTTTAAAATGAAATGCTATATGCATCTTGATGCAATAGTTCATTAAATTAAGAACATGGCTTTAAAACTGAGTTGTTAAAATAAGTTGTGTAAAAGGTCATACTATTGACCAATTATCACAGTAAATTTATCAAATTGTTTTTGCTTTGTTCATGTATTCTGTTGCTTAGTTACCTTAATTAACTTTAAACAGAAAAATTAACATACATATATATTCATTTGTACATGCATATATACATTAATTCATACAAACATACGTGTACATATGTATTTATATACACATAAATACGCACATTTTGCTTTGAAATTACTTTATGAAAAAAATATTTCAGTAAATATATTCAGTTGGAAATTGTTTATTATTTAATTAAAGTTTTAGACTGAAGTTAATCACATTTTTTTCCATTTCCAATTTTAAAATATTGCTTTTGTTTTTATTTTAAATCTCTCAGGTGTCTTTTTTGTCAATGTAATATTGTGAAAATGTTGTACAGTATATGCATTATATGAAAGCACAACTATTTATTTTACATTATATGAGTTATTATTTAAAGATTAATAATATACTTAGATATCGATAGACCTAATTAAAAATTAATAATTACTATCAGGAGATCTGCTCATATAGAATCATCTCATATACATATAAATTCAACTTACTAAGATATTTAACTAGTGGACGGTTATAGTGGATGGTGCATCTTCAGATTTATATGGATTTTTTCTCTCATTTTACTATTATCATCATCATCAAATGCTTACAGATTTGAGATCTTCCATTAGTTGGAATACATATCATTTCTTTTTAAGGTTGTTAATAAGTGACTTTAGTGACTCTAATGGTAAAATACTATGACCTTAGCCATGAGAATAATGGAAGTAAATGCAATATGCTTATTTATATATATACCCATATGTACACATAAGTATTCATGTAGTATGGTAACTGTAATAAAAAATGTATTGCACATGATGACTGGGGCTAACATCTCTCTTCATATTTATTTATATATCATTTAGAGTACCATAACCTATTTATTATATATATGAAAAACAAAAACACAAGTTAAAACTTGCTAACGCTTGTATTTATGACAATAGATGACGTTCTACCAAAAACACCGTCAAGCGTGTTTGTTTACTTAAACGTCAGAGCAAGCATTCACTATCTCTAACTTAATTTCCACCTTCAGATCATGATTTCAAGCTATTTGCTATCGTCAGTGAAGGACAGGAATAAGAAACTAGATCTAAACACAAACTCTGAGCATTTATGAAACAGTTTCTATTCAGCTTGCAAGCATGAATCTTTTAGACACATAATGTCTTCAAACTCAGCATAGCAAGCCAGATAGCTATATGGGTCTGATATCAGTTCAGCATCACCACATAGTAGAAACCTCTGCAATATATATATATATATATTGTAATAGAATAAAAGGGAAACAATATGGTCAACATCAGTCACTAATAGCCACTACTAGATTTACTATGTAGAATTTCCTATTTAAATTTGCAAATGGTGATATTTTGTTACCTAGTAGAATCAAATTTTAATAGATATTCCTGTATTCATTTCTATAAAAAGCTTAAGTTTACTAGTGAAAATATTCAACCAGAACTCCACAGCAACCATTCTCAATATTTCTGTATATCCACTAGATCGGAATCTCTTACAAATTTAAGAAAAATGAGCACATTTATTTTTGTATGCAGCATAATATATTCAACCAAATGGATGAGGTGCATAAATCTCTCGAATGCATTACAAATCTTATGACTATTTCTATAAGTATAAGCAATATATGCAGGCCAAAGTTAAATTCTGATTCCAAGCTTCCAACAAACAAAATTTTCCATATTAAAACAGGCAAAACTCTCTATATGTATACACTCAGTGCAAGCCAGAGTAATCAATGGATACCAGAAGGCTTGTGCATAAAATCCCCATCTAGTGCCTACTCATCCAATATCCCCAGACTAGTTTATGGCTTGTGGCATTAGATGGGGATTTTATGCACAAGCCTTCTGGCATCCATTGAACACTCTGGCTTGCACTCAGTGGCAATATGTATAGAGAGTTTTGCCTGTTTTAATAACAGTTACAAGCAAGCATAAGAAATGGTGATCATGTAAAATTTTCTATATTATAATTAAATTTGTAATGCAAACATATACCTAAATCCTAGCTCAAATAAGTAACTGACCAGATATTAAGCTTCACCTTTTTATTTTTGATCTGAACCAACATTCATAAATTTAATTCCCCTTTTATTTATTTACTCAAAACAATAATAATAAAATGTTGAAGATCAAAATCTCTAACAATAAGGAATTTCTGGCATTAACTATTGATTTTTATGTTATGTAGATGACATCTTCATCACTGCATCTGAACTTCAATTCTAAACATTAAAGCAAATCTACAAAACCATTCAGCATTACTGCTTACAATAGTCTGGAAAAGGTCACACCATTGCCTCAAATATTTAGATTTGATAATATAAAGAAATGTAGCTCATCTAGATTATTCTATGTATGTCAAATCTCTTGAAATTCATGGGTTTATGCATCCAAACTCAACTATACCTCGATCTCACAAACTGGTCTATCATTTTTTTTTGTCCTGGAACCAAGCTTTGTGTAAGCATGCAGCATACCACAAGGTCAATATAGACTTATACATTAAAAATTTAACATAAATTAGCTTTAAACATAGTTTTTTAAAAAGGAAAATAATGCTATTCTACAGAAAACTAAATTCTAAACCCTCTGATGCTGATAAACTATGACTTCTTCTGCCATACATATTCACCACAACAAAAACATTTAATAAAACATTCTTGGTAACTTGTCACTTTGCTTTCCGAACACCTTCTATCAAATGGACTACGGAATCACTCCAAAGATAGCATTGAATCAGAACACTCCTAACACTGTTTATAAAATCAGATGCCCCAAACTGGATGTCAATCAATCTTTTATGGGGAATCTCAAGCATCATTATCTACACACCTTTCCCAGCACCTATAGCTTGTATAAAAGAGCTTCAGACAGGCCAGAATGTACCTCTATATTTCTTGAGCTCCAAAAGGTAACAAGACATCAATTTGTTCCCTCCTGCACAACCATTCAATACATAGGTTTGAATGATTCAAAAAGAAAAATAAGGGGCACGCTATATAGCCAATAATATGAATGCTATCAACCAGAGAGACTCATCCTTCCCTTTCTTCAAGAAATGGACACTCTAATTTAAATATTAACCTTGAATTTAAATAAAATGTAAATCTCTTCAAATATATACAATTACATTCATCTCTCCATAATGATTATAGTTCATCTTACTATGAATATGAGAACACCATAACTTTTCAGAAGTACTAAGCCGTAATTAATTTATAGAAATAAGAAGCTTCTCTATAGTTGCATATAAGCACACTTATCACAGTTATTACATTTTATATAGAAGAAGTATTAACAGCTAACATCATTAAAATACTGAAAATAAAAAATGAGCAGAGAGTAAAAGTTATCCTGACATTACTATTTATTTAAACTATACCTTAGAATGGTTGAACATGGGAATCATAATTTCATTGTAAAATTTAAATGAGAAAAGATTTAAAATTTTATAATCACGTAAGTATGCTACAATATTATATTTTTTGTTAGCATGATTACTATAATAATTTGTTAATTTTGAGCAATTTAAGGAAATGATTTAAACTATTGTACTAAAAAAGAATTATGTTATATCAAAAGTGAACAATTTAAAATAATAATTGAGTTGTATCACAATTACTGAAAATAAAATAACAGTCTGTAAAGAGATAATCCTGAAATGGTAAAAAAAAAAAAAAGATTAATGAAAGGAAATAAATGGAGTAAATGAAGAATAAATATGTTTGATTTATAATGGTAGGATTTGGACAAAAGGGATTTTTGTTTGGAGTGTAAACAAAAAGATAGTTCATTGTGAACTAGCCTACTGAATCCACACTGGTTGTAATCATGACAAACTAACAGAGGCAACATTCAAGTTGTCTTTGTAGTGATTAGCTACAATAAACATAGAAAAGCCTGGTATTGTAGGTGGTATTGTATGTTGAAACAGACAATCAATTTTCTCCAATGTAGTGATCTATCTGCGATACCTAACAAATGCCTTTAGGATGAGTGGTTAGAAATCCAAATTTATTTGCTGATGATCTAAAATTGTAGTTCTTCTACCTGTTAATGTAGTGATGTGGATATCTCCACATCCCTGAATTTCATACATTCTTTCTGAAATGTAAATGTAGACATGTACAGTACAAAACTATGCTCAAAATTTTTTCAAGTGTAATAATAAAAAAGGCAGTTGTGAGTGTCTATGATATGAAAACTGAAAAAAAAAAAGCTGAATTCCTAAGAAGAATGAAATTACCAAGAAGAAAGCTCTTAAATCAAGGATTCTACTTGCCCACAAAAGATGGCATTTTTTTTGTGTGTGTATATATATATATATCCCTTTACAAAACAGACATACATTAGCAACTTTTGGAATTCTTAGTAAGACCATAACATGTTATATAATAAATAACTTTAGTTAAAATATTTAGTTTTTTTCCCAATATATATTTGATGTTTTATACTTTGCTTAATAATATTAACTATATAATAATCATGAATTAATTTTTTATTTTTGTGTTGTGGGTGTCTACTGATATTTATATTTTTGGTAGTGTAACGGTATATGCCGTTACATTAATTTAATATTAGAATAAAATTTTTTTTTATTATCATCGTAAATAAAAAACTAGAAGCTAAAATTAAAGAGTTGTCCAATGTATATATATATATTCACACATATGCAAAACTTTAAAAATTATTCTTTTTTAAAAAAAAATATTTGAACGTACTTTTTTATAAAAAGGTACAAGATCTAAAGATAAAATATTTTTGTAAATGGAAATGATGTGTTTATTAATTATTGAAAAGCAAGCTAGCCTTGGGGATTTTATATAAAAAAGTCAGATGAAATATAGATAAGAGAACAAAAATGAATTATATGTCCAATAGAAGCAGCAATGAAGGCTCGGACCATAATGAAAATTTGAAACGGGAAACAATTTTTCAGTGAATCCGGATGATCAGTATAAAAGGAAAAATATTGAAATTAAGAACAGTTCCAGCTCGATTTTGTGAGAAGGGCGATAAGATGCACTTGTCACTCTCTCTTACTTATTTTAAATGAAATGACTAATACCAGGATTGAACCTGCTAAGGCCACCTTCAGATAGACCGGTCTTCAAATAAAGACTTCATGGGAATTGACACCAGGAACCAGGAGCTCTTCTACTGTAAGATATCAACGGAAAAATTATACTACAAGCAATTAAGAACTTTAAAGATTTGACAAGCTAAGCATAATTTTTTTTAAATGAACTTTAATCTGACTTTTCAAATCAATTACTAATGTTTAATTTTTATACATTTGAAATTGCTAAAAATTATTTCCATTTTATTTTTATTTTTATTAATATTTATTGTATAAATTATTTAAATGCATTAAATTTAAGTTGGGTACAGATGCTTGCATAGATTCGTACATTTAATTATGTTTTTATTTTCATATTTGATTAAAATGTATAGACATTCGGTAAATAATGATACCTTATGTTGAGTGTCTAAAATTATTTATTCGGATGTCTTTTAAGTTATTGGTATCAATGTGGCATCTTATGATGAATGCCATTGGTTTTCTTGTAAATTTTCCCTCTGCAATTCCATCAATGACTTTATATTTTGATCGTTTATGTTTATTTTGAAGTGTTTTTAACCATGTAATCTATGTAGCCAATCTGTACTCAACATTAAAAAAACAAACTATTATAAAATTCATATGTGTGAAATCATATAAATGTTTAATTTAAGTCGGGCATGAATGGCTATATAGATTTGTAAAGTTATATTAATTAATTAGGGTTGGGTTAATCTTAGGTTATTTGTTTCATAGTTAAATTGAGTTAATGATTGGATATATTGGTGTAATTAGTAGATATAGTATAAGATTTGCTACATGCAGGATTGCATTATATGCTGCACATCCCCCTTTTGCCTATGGAAGGGGATAGTAAGATGGAAAATACAGTCCCTATGGAGTTTTTTTATTGTTCTTCTTGCCAGACAGATGTAGCATTCCTGTCTGGATGAGAGTCAATGTCTTCTTAACCATAGCTGTTCAGATGTACATTCCTGACAGTATGGTATTTGTGCTGTCGTATTCATACTGCATTGAATACATCGATATATCAGATGGATTGATGTCGGTTTGACTGCGAACTTTTGGCCTAAGGTTAAATAAGGGATAGAATATTTTCTTTTCAAATGCAATCTATGTTGTTTATTCATACTCGACACTCTTAAAAAATATTATATTCATCTGTGCAGATGGTTTAAAATTTTAAAATAATAATTTAAATTAAAAGTTAATATTAAAATCTAAAATAATAAATGTTATTCCTCAAATTTGAAATGATTATATATGTGCATTAATAAATGTTGTTTGTGTGTTAATTACTGGCAGTGGCTTTTATTTTTTTATATTTAAGATATAAATTAAAAAAGTTATTTATTATTATCTCTGTGTCTCCATGAGTTAGTGGCATTGGGCTGACGGTCATGAAAAATATCTGTCAAAGTTGAATCTTTAACAGCGCGTATCTGCCTATTTTATAAATTTTCCAGTTTGAAATATCTGGTGGCACCCTGTAGTGCAGATATGGTAAGACTGGAACTAGCTCTATTCTTTTTGGACCATTATAATTGGCCCCCACTTTTCACAACAGACCGTTATAATTGGCGACCAACATGGGGCACAATGTTTATTAAACCATGAGTACCCTGAGAATTTTAAAAATAAATCATGCCAGAAACATTTTTCTTTAAAAATGAGTATATATAATTGTATTATTGTGATGTTATAGTCCTATGTTTAATAAACCATGTGTACCTTGAAAATTAAGCCAATAACATTTTTTCTGAAATAAATATATTTTTGTATTAACGTTAAGTTATAGTTTGAATTTTGTTTTAAAGGTACTGCCAGTAAGAAAAATTGCACATGTGTAAAGATAAATGCGAGGAATAAAATGTAATAATTAATATAAATCATAATCTTTTTTTTTAAAAAGTCTTATCTAAAATCCAACCATTTAACTTGCCTAAGTAATAGTCAAAAGTAGGAGAAAAGAAACTTGGAAGGGAGGGGGCAGAAATTTAACTGGTAGTAAAGAATCAACAGTCAACAATTTTTTTATCATTATATTTGTGTGTAATTACTAACCAAAGTTTTGTCTTTTAAAAAAAAAATTTAGTATATAATTGTGTAATGTAATTACTAACACTAAGTAAAGTTTTTTTTTTTAATGTTTTCGTTTTTTGAGGAAGTTTACTGATATGTAACGGTATATGCTGTTACATTAATTTAAAATTAGAATTAAATTTTTTTTTATTATCGTAAATAAAAAACTAAAAGCTAAAATTAAAGAGTTGTCCAATGTATATATATATATTCGCACAGATGCAAAACTTCAAATATTATTCTTTTTTTAAAAAAAAAATTGAACGTACTTTTTTACAAAAAAGTACAAGATGTAAAGATAAAATATTTTTGCAAATGAAAATGATGTGTTTATTACTTATCGAAAAGCAAGCTTATAACCGTCCAAAAAGAAGTGGACTATATTGAAGCTCCAGTCTTACCGTATCTGTGCTACAGGGTATCACCAGTCCATTTGAACCTGGAAAATTTATAGAGTAGGCAGATATGCGCTGTTAAAGATCCAACTTTTATTTATTAAGACCGTCAGCCCAAATCACTAGCTCAGTGAGATGCCGAGACCCATAAAATATAAATTATTTAAAATATATCTTCAATATAAAAAAATACAAGCCATTACCAGTAATTAACACAAACTTTTATTAACGCACATATATAACTATTATTAACGCACATATATAACGGACTGAGAAGAAGTGGAAGTCCCAGTCGTACCATATCTACGCTATCGGGCACCACCAGTCCATTTGAACCTGGAAAATTTATAGAGTAGACAGATACATGCTGTTAAAGATCCACCTTTTATTTATTAAGACCATCAGCCCAAGTCACTAGCTCAGTGAGATGCAAAGATTTATAAAATATAAATTATTTAAAATATATCTTCAATATAAAAAAATAAAAGCCACTGCCAGTAATTAACACACAAACAACATTTATTAACGCACATATATAATCATTTAAAATTTGAGGAATAACATTTATTATTTTAGATTTTAATATTAACTTTTAATTTAAATTATTATTTTAAAATTTTAAACCATCCGCACAGATGAATTTAATAATATTTTTTAAGAGTGCAGAGAATGAATAAACTACATAGATTGCATTTGAAAAGAAAATATTCTATCCCTTATTTAACCTTAGGCCAAAAGTTCACAGTCGAACCGATGTCAATCCATCTGATATATCGATGTATTCTATGCAGTATGAATACGACAGCACAAATACCATACTGTCAGGAATGTACATCTGAAGAGCGATCATTAAGAAGACATTGACTCTCGTCCAGACAGGAATGATACATCTGTCTGTCAAGAAGAACAATAAAATAAAACTCCATAGGAAGGGACTGCATTTTCCATCTTATTATCACCTTCCATAGGCAAAAAGGGGGTGTGCGGCATATAATGCAATCCTGCAACTAGCGAATCTCATACTACATCTACTAATTACACCAATATATCCAATCCATTGACCCAATTTAACTATGAAACAAATAACCTAAGATTAACCCTCCCTTAATTAATTAATATAACTTTACAAATCTATATAGCCATTCATGCCCGACTTAAATTTAACATTTATATAATTTCACACAGATGAATTTTATAATAGTTTGTTTTTTTAAAGTTGAGTACAGATTGGCTACATAGATTACACAGTTAAAAACATTTCAAAATAAACATAAACGATCAAAGTATAAAGTCATTGATGGAATTGCAGAGGGAAATTTACAAGAAACCCAATGGCATTCATCATAAGATGCCACATTGACACCAATAACTTAAAAGACATCCGAATAAATACATTTTAGATACTCAATGTAAGGTATCATTATTTACCTAATGTCTATAGATTTTAATCAAATATGAAAATAAAAACATAATTAAACGTTAACGAATCTATGCAAGCATCTGTATCCAACTTAAATTTAATGCATTTAAATAATTTATACAATAAATATTAATAAAAAAAAATGGAAATGATTTTTAGCAATTTCAAATGTATAAAAATTAAACATTAGTAATTGATTTGAAAAGTCAGATTAAAGTTCATTTTAAAAAAATTATGTTTAGCTTGTCAATTCTTTAAAGTTCTTAATTACTTGTAGTAAAATTTTTCCGTGTATATCTTACAGTAGAAGAGCTTCCAGTTCCTGGTGTCAATTCTCATGAAGTCTTTATTTGAAGACCGGTCTATCTGAAGGTGGCCTTAGCTGGTTCAATCCTGGTATTACAGTCATTTCATTTGAAATAAGTGAGAGAGAGCGACAAGTGCATCTTATCACCCTTCTCACAAAATCGAGCTGGAACTATTCTTAATTTCAATATTTTTCCTTTTATACCGATCATCTGGATTTACTGAACAATGGTTTCCTGTTTTAAATTTTCATTATGGTCCGAGCCTTCATTGCTTTTTCATATTGGACATTAATTTATTTTTGTTCTCTGATCTATATTTCATCTGACTTTTTTTATATAAGATCCCCAAGGGCTAGCTTGCTTTTCGATAATTAATAAACACATCATTTCCATTTACAAAAATATTTTATCTTTAGATCTTGTACTTTTTTATAAAAAAGTACGTTCAAATATTTTTTTTTTTTAAAAGAAAATAATTTTTAAAGTTTTGCATCTGTGCGATATATTATATATGTTAAACAATTTTTAATTTTTTTAGCTTTTAGTTTTTATTTACAAATTTAAAAAAATTTTTTTTTTATTCTAATTTTAAATTAATGTAACGGCATATACCGTTACATATTAGTAAACTTCCTCAAAAAACAGTAACATTAAAAGAAAAAAGAATTTACTTAGTGCTAGTAATTATGTTACACAAATTGATTATATATGAAAATTTCAAAAGGACGAAACTTTGGTCAGTAATTACAAAACGAATATAATGATCAAAAAAAAAATTGTTGACTGTTGATTTCTTTCTATCAGCTAAATTTCTGCCCTCTCCCTTCCAAGTTTCTTTTCTTCTACTTTTAACTATTACTTAGGCAACTTAAACGGTTGGGTTTTAAATAAGACTTTTTAAAAAAATAATAATTATGATTTATATTAATTATTACATTTTATTCCTCGCATTTATTACATATGCACAATTTTTCTTACTGGCAGTACCTTTAAAAGAAAATTCAAACTATAACTTTACGTTAATACAAAAAATACATTTATTTTAGAAAAAATGTTACTGGTTTAAATAATTTATATTTTATAAATCTCGGCGTTTCACTGAGCTAGCAACTTGGGCTGATGGTCTTAATAAATAAAAGTTGGATCTTTAACAGTATGTATTTGCCTACTCTATAAATTTTCTAGGTTCAAATGCCTAGTGGCGCCCTGTAGTGCAGATGCGGTAAGACTGCAAACTTCCAATCTTTTCTGACCATTATAGTTGGCCACCCAACATGAGGTGATGTTTAATGAACCACGAATATCCTGAGAATTTTAAAAATAAATCATGCCAGTAACATTTTTTTTTAAAAATGAGTATAGATAATTGTATTAACGTGATGTTATACTTCAATGTTTAATAAACCATGTGTACCTTGAAAATTAAGCTAGTAACATTTTTTCTGAAGATAATGTATTTTTTATATTAACGTAAAGTTATAGTTTGAATTTTGTTTTAAAGGTACTGCCAGTAAGAAAAAATGCGCATATGTAAAGATAAATGCGAGGAATAAAACGTAATAATTAATATAAATCATAATCTTTTTTTAAAAAAAAGTCTTATCTAAAATCCAACCATTTAACTTGCCTAATAATAGTCAAAAGTAGAAGAAAAGAAACTTGGAAGGGAGGGGGCAGAAATTTAGTTGGTAGTAAAGAATCAACAGTCATCCATTTTTTTAATCATTATATTTGTGTGTAAATACTAAGCAATGTTTTGTCTTTAAAAAAAAAAGTATATAATTGTGTAACGTAATTACTAACACTAAGTAAATTCTTTTTTTTTTTTAATGTTTTCATTTTTTGAGGAAGTTTATTGATATGTAACTGTATATGCTGTTACATTAGTTTAAAATTAGAATAATTTTTTTTTTATTATCGTAAATAAAAAACTAAAAGCTAAAATTAAAGAGTTGTCCAATGTATATATATATTTGTGGAGATGCAAAACATTAAAAATTATTCTTTTTTAAAAAAATTTTTTTTTATAAAAAAGTACAAGATCTAAAGATCAAATAGTTTTGTAAATGGAATTGATGTGTTTATTAATTATCGAAAAGCAAGCTAGCCCTTGGGGCTCTTATATAAAAAAGTCAGAGGAAATATAGATAAGAGAACAAAAATAAATTAGATGTCCAATAGAAGCAGCAATGAAGGCTCGGACCATAACGAAAATTTGAAACAGGAAACCATTGTTCAGTGAATCCGGATGATCGGTATAAAAGGAAAAATATTGAAATTAAGAATAGTTTCAGCTCGAGTTTGTGAGAAGGGCGATAAGATGCACTTGTCACTCTCTCTCTCACTTATTTCAAATGAAATGACTGTAAAACCAGGATTGAACCCACTAAGGCCACCTTCATATAGACCGGTCTTTAAATAAACACTTCGTGGGAATTGACACCAGGAACCGGGAGCTCTTCTATTGTAAGATATAAATGGAAAAATTTTACTACAAGTAATTAAGAAGATTAAAGATTTGACAAGCTAAATATAATTTTTTTTAAGTGAACTTTAATCTGACTTTTCAAATCAATTATTAATGTTTAATTTTTATACATTTGAAATTGCTAAAAATCATTTCCATTTTATTTTTATTTTTATTAATATTTATTGTATAAATTATTTAAATGCATTAAATTTAAGTTGGGTACAGATGCTTGCATAGATTCGTTAATGTTTAATTATGTTTTTATTTTCATATTTGATTAAAATATATAGACATTCGGGAAATAATGATACCTTACGTTGAGTATCTAAAAATGTATTTATTCAGATGTCTTTTAAGTTATTGGTGTCAATGCGGCATCTTATGATGAATGCTATTGGGTTTCTTGTAATTTTCCCACTGCAATTCCATCAATGACTTTATATTTTGATCGTTTATGTTTATTTTGAAATGTTTTTAACCGTGTAATCTATGTAGCCGATCTGTACTCAACATTAAAAAAACAAACTATTATAAAATTCATCTGTGTGAAATTACATAAATGTTAAATTTAAGTCGGGCATGAATGGCTATATAGATTTCTAAAGTTATATTAATTAATTAAGGGAGGGTTAATCTTAGGTTATTTGTTTTGTAGTTAAATTGGGTCAGTGGATTGGATATACTGGTATAATTAGTAGATATAGTATGAGATTCGCTATGTGCAGATTTGCATTATACACCGCACACTCCCTTTTTACCTATGGAAGGGGATAGTGAGATGGAAAAGCAGTCCCTTCCTATGGAGTTTTTTTAAATTGTTCTTTATTCCAGACAGATGTAGCATTCCTGTTGGATGAGAGTCAATGTCTTCTTAACCATTGCTGTTCAGATGTACATTCCTGACAGTATGGTATTTGTGCTGTCGTATTCATACGGCATTGAATACATCGATATATTGGTTTGACTGCGAACTTTTGGCCTAAGGTTAAATAACGGATAGAATATTTTTTTTTCAAATGCAATCTATGTAGTTTATTCATACTTGCTTTCTTAAATAATATTATTAAATTTATCTGTGCGGATGGTTTAAAATTTTAAAATAAAAATTTAAATTAAAAGTTTATATTAAAATCTAAAATAAAAAATGTTATTCCTCAAATTTTAAATGATTTTATATGTGCATTAATAAATGTTGTTTGTGTGTTAATTACTGGCAGTGGCTTTTATTTTTTTATATTTGAGATATAAATTAAATAGTTATATATTATTATATCTGCGTCTCCATGAGCTAGTGGCATTGGGCTGACGGTTGTGAGAAATATCTATGTCAAAGTTGAATCTTTAACAGTGCGTATCTGCCTACTCTATAAATTTTCTAGGTTCAAATGCCTGGTGGCGCCCTGTAGTGCAGATACGGTAAGACTGGAACTAGCTCCAATCTTTTCGGATCGTTATATTTGGCCCCCTCTTTTCTCGACGGACCGTTATAGTAGGAAGTAATAATTTGCATTTTCAATTAGAAGTGAGAAGGGAAAGTTTTTTTTTCACTTTTTCTTTTTCAAATTTTTTTTTTGGGTTTAAAAACACTGCTATTTAGAATCCAATGCTTTACTTATCTGTCATTGAGAATTGTATATTGATAGACTACCATTTCGATTAGGCCATTAGCATTTTAAAATGTATTTTGTTGAGATATATTAAACAATAATACAATAGTCTGTTAGAAAAGTAATTTGTAAATTTTTATTATTATAATTAAAAGGCTTTATTGATCACCAATATTCCATTAAATTTGGATGCCCAACTGTTGTCTCAAGTACTACTATATACCCTGAAAATAATGTATTTTATATTCTGTCATAGACACTGATTCAAATCTGGGGCATTAAGATAATCAGCTTTTTGAGTATGCACTTTAGAGCCAGTATTATAATTAGCTATCCAATTGTTGACCGGAATACTGCAATATGTCCTGAACCATAAAATCATGTAAATGGGTGTGCACACAATATAGAATAGGTAATAAAGAAAAGATTAAAATGAAATAAAATGGAAATATTGAGAGGTTTTGATAGAATAATTATAAAGATGAGGCAAAGCAGATCAACCTTTAGAATAGATTATAAAAGACAAATGATTTGGAATATCAAGCACAGACTATTTATGAAGAGAAGAACAAGCAATGTATATACAAATATTATTGATGACAATAATAGAATTTAAAATAGCAAATATTCCAAGAAATGAAAAAGTACTTAGTTAGGCAAAAATAAATTATTATTAAAGCAATGACTGATAAGATGGAATCCCTGAAACAGCAAGAAAATATGGATCAACAAAATTCAGTAGTGCTGAAAAAAAAGTGTGAAGAATTTGTCATCATAGAGTAATACAGAAGAGAGACTGGGAGAAACAGATAAGTTCAGCTGAAGGAAAAAATCCAAAAGCCACTTTATGAAGATTCAAATAGAACTATACAAATTGTCAATAATAATAAAAATAATGCAAGAAAATTATGGAATAACTTAAGAAATGTAATAGAAAAAATAAAGAAAATATGAAAAAAGGGAATAAGTGAATAAAATATCAAGAGAAATAAAAGAACTAAAGAGGAAAAGAATATAAGTAAAGTGATGTAGAAAAATCTATAATAAAAATGCATCAGATAAATGATGAGAATTATAATATGATTAAAAAAAGGATTGAAGAAAATTATAAGGCCATACAAGAAATAAAATAAATTAGATGTGAATGTGGAGAGAATATTTCAAAATAGAAGACACAAGACAATCATAAAGATATTAAAGACATAATAGAAAAGATAAAGAGGATCAAACTAGAAGAAGGAAAAGAGAAGAAAGATTAGCAAAGATGATTAGGAAATATAAACTTAAAAATATAATAACTGAACAAGCCAGATTACTATCAAATGATAAAGAAAATCCAAGTTTGGTAAATAATCCAAGAAAGTGTGAGACAAGCGAGAAGAGGTAATGAGTTCACTTCTAAAAATGGAATTGAAACAAGTGCCAAATAATAAAAAAATTTTTTTTATAAAGGATTTGAATCATGGCATGAAATGATACATCAAAAATATTTTAAAAGTAATGAGAAAGAAACAGCGCTTAAGGAGTCACATTTATGAAATATATAAAGAGAAAAGTAGAAGCAATTCTTATGGAACATTTGATAATCTGGAAAGCTACTTCCAATTCAACCAGTTAAAAGAAAAAGAACATCTGACAGGCATCTATATCGACTGCCAAGATCCATTTAGTGAAATTGCTTTAGTAGACATTCTGTTTTCTGTGAAATATGCAATTAATTTCTCTGGCCAAAATAATATCAAGATGAAAATTTATATCAAGAAATTCAGGAAAGGTTCAAAGCTAGAAGCAGTAAAAGCTATACACAATTTTTTGATGTCAAATTATTAGGTTAAGAATGCTGATAATTTGTACTTA
Organism: Epiperipatus broadwayi; assembly: GCA_028023455.1. Lineage (NCBI taxonomy): Eukaryota > Metazoa > Onychophora > Udeonychophora > Euonychophora > Peripatidae > Epiperipatus > Epiperipatus broadwayi. The sequence continues at coordinate 59,927 of JAQFVV010001372.1, read as the reverse complement.
TGTGAAGTGAAGATTATAAGAAAAATTTGTCATAATTTTTCAGCCTGTGTTGAACAAAAATGATTCTGTGGTTTGATAGAAAGAACATTGAGAAGATGACAAATTTTTAAATGCCATCAATATGAATAGACAGATAAAAGAAGAGATGGGTAAAAAGAAAAAAAAAGTCTAATTTTTAAAGCAAATCTCCCAACAATCCAAGGGATATTATGAAAGTTAACAATGTTGCTGTGATTAATTCAACACTTATATAGAAACATTAGGAAGGAAAGAAAGAGTATTGGAAGTTTTGAAATGTTAAAACTATTGGTGTGATTAGGGATATCTAGTATAAAATAGCTCAAAACCTTTGACAAATCAATCAGTGGATCATAACATCGAGAACCAAGTACTGTCCTAAGGTAGAGATAATATGAGAGAAGTAAATGAAGGTATAACAAAACTGGCAATGATCTTGAAAATAATAAATATTTTTGACTATATGAAATAGGACATTATCTCTTCTAAAGAAATAACCTCGACAGATGCAAAATGTATGTCTGTATTCTAGATTTTTAAATTTAGAAAAATGGAATTAAATTTAAAATATGCTTTTGATGAAAGAAAAGCAAATAAAATGATTACTGTTATAGACCAATTCAATTAAACTATTAAATACCATATTACTTCGAATAAAAAAATGCCCCTAAATTTAAGACACAGTAAGATTTTAAGCCTGAAAAATGGCGGGCGGGGGGGGAGTTAAAAGTGATTTTATTGAAAAATAATAAACATTTTATTTACTTAGATAAGAAATAATATAATTACAATAAGTTTACCTAATTTATTGTGCATCATCCAAAGATATATTTTCACTTTCAACAGGTTTACTTTCAAAACTTTACTGTTATTACACCAGGGTACATCATCTTCAGTGCCATTTAGATTGTAGTTTTGATAATTTTTTCAGGGATATCTTTTCAGACTGCGAAACACACTGAGCTATTGTAGAAGCTGAAACACAATTTATTTTACCAGTTGGTGTCAAAAGATGATGATTTCAACTTAAACATCATTCTATCCTTGAAGGGTTTCTTAACAATACACATCAAGTGGTTGGAGTTGACAAGCTATACCTGCTGGTATTATTATCATATCACAGTATTTTGATTTTATTTTACGCTTAATGACATTGGTTAAATGCCCCAAATGCGTCCATTACTAGCATGCTTTGTTTGTTTAAAAGAGTGGCAGGTCTCTTCTCCCAAACATTTTGTAAACAATCTTTCATCTGTTCTGTTGCCATCCATGCATTCTTTTGTGCTTGAATTATAACCCTTTTAGGAAAAAATTCCTTGGATATAGTTTTCCTGTTTAAAATAATAAAAGCTGGCAATTTGTTACATCTGTAGTTATAGACAGCATTACAGTAATCTGTGATTTTTTATATCTGGTAGTTAAAAGCTTAATTTATTTTCCTGCTTTCTTGTTTACTGTATAATGTCTTAGCATATCAAGAAAGATTGCTGTTTCATCAACATTTCTGATTTGACTCAACAATGTTTAGACTCTTATCTTAAGTTGATTATTTCACACTGAAAACTAAGAAGCTTATTCTCATAATTTGTAGACAACTTTTGATCTATTATTGTCCTTCTTTGTAATGCTAATCCTTCTCATTTCATAATCTTTTTGCAACATCCATGACTTGCTTTAGACCATTACACCAGTATTTGTAGCATACTCTCTGGTTTTTATTATAATTGTCTCTCTTATCAATGGTAAACCCATATCACGAAATTCCTGTATATAAGATGAACATGTGCATCAATTGCAATATTTCTAAAAAGACATTGAGAATGATTTTTTATTATTTTTACACTGAAATAAACATCTCCATCATGCTTCTCTAATGATAAATGTTACCTTCATTAACAATAAATTTTCTACTGGCTGCATGAGTTCCAATTTCTTCCAAACACAATATAAGTTTTCTTTTAAATTTATTATCATAAGTAAAACATATTTCCATCATTAAAAGTGAGTATGGATAATCAAAAAATTCACAATTAAAATACATTCAAATAGCAGAAAAATTTTATACAGAATAAATTTTTTCACCTATTCACTTCCACAGTGGATATCAATGAGTGTAGTACTACTATGCACTTGTGTAAAACCTGAAGCAAAAACACTATCATTGGGAAATATGACATCAGAAGAAGTAAAGTGTTAAAATTCCGTATTCTCTTCAAATTACCATAGTATGGTAATAAAAAAAAACATTAAAAATTAAAATACTGCCAGATGCCACACAATTTTACACAGCTACTATAAAACAATAATTGGATTAACTCAGAAAAATGCCAACTGTTATCAACAAGTGTAATACTATAATATCGGCAGAAATATATAAGATCTTAAAAATTTTTGTTTTGAATTTAAGATGCACCCCTGTTTTATGAGTTCAAAATTTGCAAAAAAAGTGCATCTTATATTCAAAGTAATACGTTATTACCAGGTTGTCCATAGAGAAAGAAGACAAAAAGGTGTTAACAAAATAAAGAAAGAGCATTTTAAGCATTCAGAAGAGGATCCAGATGCCAGCCAAAACCTGAATCAATATGCAACTTGAGGAAATAGTCTTAATACAAAATTTGTAAGAGTTGGAAAATGTTGGGAGGAGAGTTGATGTGTGTGGATATTGTTCAACCTGAAATTAAAAAAACAAAAAGAGATTATAGGAGATATAGTAAAATAATTTTGTTTACGAGTTGAATCTTCTGTTCTTTATCTCTCAAGTAACTGTAGGTTGGGGGTAGGGGTCTGGTTAACGGAAGAAGCATTTTAAATCATTAAAAAAATAATGGGGACATAGTTACTTTTCCTGTCTCTAAGGATATTTAAATTTTATATTAGATGTTATAATACATCATTTTATTATAATATTTAATTGAGAAAAGATTAAAAATATTATAAATTAAATATGCTGTAATAATAAATTTTTCTGTATCCAATAATGTAGGTACTAGTGTGAAAATTAATAATTTTATGTCAAAAGTCATAACTTTTAAACATTGTTTTATTGTAATTGTTGTAAATAAAATATAGTTAAATGGAAAACAGTTTATAAAACATAAAACTGAAATAGATAAAGTTGTTTATTAAAAGAGGAGTATAAATAGGGTAATTAACATATAAATATATTAATTGGAAAAGAAAGTAGGATTTTAGATAAAGGTTTTTTTTGTTTTATTTGGGTTTATGAGAAGTTCAAACAGAAGATAAATTCATCATGAAGCATAAATTAATTATCTGATGCATCCACATAGACTGTAATTACACAAAAATTAGAAGAGAATAACATCCCAGCCTACATTGCAGTCCATAGTTACGGCAAACATAGAAAAAAATAGATGCCATACATTGAAGTAGATCATCCTTCATGAGCATAATAAAAAACCTGCAGTATATAGCAATAGTTTCCCTGACAAATGGCCAGAAAAATGCAAATGCCCTGTTGCTGATCAATCTGAGGATGTAATCTATTGATCTGTGATATAGCGATGGGTATCTGATGTGCCACACCCCTGAATTTTATATTTTTATGTGATAAATATACTTATGTGCCAGCCAATCAGATGTAATAATAACTGCACGTGGAACTCCCAATTCTAAAAAACAAGTCAGAATTATTAAGAAAAAGATGGGACTTGTGTTTTAGAATTGGGAGTTCGACATGCAGTTATTATTACATCTGATTGGCTGGCACATAAGCATGTTTAAGGCGCATCTTTCGAATGTTTTAGCTTTCACATTATTACATTGTTATCTGCTTGTGCTTAATAAATTTGATGTATTTTTATGTGATATAATTAATCTATACAGAAGAATCAATTTTAAAATCTCCAAGTATAATGAGAAAAAAGCAGTTGTGGATGCCAAAAATTGATTGCAATAAAATTTGTTAAAATGATGAAACCCAAAGAAAAATTGAACCATTAAGAATTTTTTTAGTCCATAAAAGAATAAAATCCACAATCTTATTTTTGGTTATTTTATAGTTATACTTTAATGCTTTAATATTATTACTGATTATGGTTCTTTTTAAAGAGCTATCCAATCAGTAGGTTGTAATGATAAACAAATAAAAATGATAGAAAAGAAAAAGGGTATACAAAAATTATCAGTTGATTCATTAAAGCAAGTTTATATTAATTATTTTTTACCTTCCTTTTTTTGAGTACTAATTTTACTTTTACCTTTTTTTTTCAGACTGTTAGATACAAAAGTGTTAGCCACTTCTTCCCCATTGAAGGTAATTCCTTTTTATATTTTATATTAAATTTTTTTGAACATGCATATATATATATTGTACCAAAGTACATTGATATGTAATTAATTTATTATGAATTCCATGTTTAAAAATATAAAAGTTTAATATTAAGAGAATAAAATGTAAAAATTAAAGAGTAGGGGGGGGAGGGGGAATTTTTGTATTGAATAAAATAAACTATAAATGCTGTTTAAAATAATAAGTTGTTTAAAATAACAAGCTGTTTAAAATAAAAGATTTTTTTTTTGTTTAAAAGAAGAAAAAAATCTTGTAATAAATAAATGATTTAATAGTCTTTAAATGAATTTTTAATAAAATAATAAATAGATTTCGTTTTATCTTATAATAAATAAATAAATATATGTGCGTGTGTATGCAATTTTTAATAAAAAGCAGACGCTAGAAGCTGATTTTATTTTATAAGACGAACGCTGCTGCTAAAAATAAAGTTTTCCATGGTTTAAAACAGTATAAATAGCTCAATTTTTGTTTATTCTTGTTTCAGACTTTTTCATTTTAATAAAATATTTTTAAAGTAATATTTCCAAAAATGATGCATTGTTAAAAACCAACGCAATTGCAGTTGACCAAAAGCCGCTCTTTACGCATCTAAGGACTGCGATTAGTTCGGAAGGTAATCACATTGAAATAGACTAAATGGACAGCGGAGTGCGGGGAATGCCAAACCAGCCACGGAAATCATAACAAGTCACAGGATCCATGAAGAAATCATTTACCGGTCGTCGATGAATTAAGAAATAATTCCATTATACTGTTTCTGTCGTATATAAAAACCTAGGTAATTATTTGACTTTGATATCTAAATATTTCCGATTTCTTCTTAAAATAAAGATAGACTTTATTGAAAGAACTTTTGAACTTTTTGAATTAAACTTAAAAAAGAATAAACTTTAAAATTCAAAAGATAATATTTTGCGATAATAAAATAAGTAAAAGCAGCTTCTATGAAATAATATTTTGGCATGCACGTATGTGTGATTTGATTTTAAACTTAAACTTAAAAAATAATAATAATAAAATATGATGTAACGTGTATAATTTATTTGCTTAAGTAATATATTAAAATGCTTATTTTAATCTTTAAAAAAAGAAGTGTATGTGTGTTTCATTATAAGATAAAACAATGCATTTATTTTAAAATAAAGTAAAACATTTAAATTATTTTTCTTAAAATATTTATGTTTATTTCTGATACATGCGGGTAAGTATAAATATTTATTTTCTTAATAAGAGTAGGAGGGAAAAAATCCAATCATAAATAATAGTATTTAGAAAAGATTCGCCAAGTTAAATCTATAAATGTTTAGTATTCAGTATAATGTTTTTATTATTAGTTTTAAAGGAGCGAAGTAATATTTTAAATGGTTCGGGGAAAATTATTTTAGTTTATAAATAATAGTAGCAGTTTAGAACAGGTGGGCATTTAAGATACCTTTTGTTTGTTTACTAGTGGGTGGTTGGAACCGACTGAGCTAGTGGATGTTTCAGGCACCGGATTATGCTGATCACACGGACATGCTAATTCTAATGTAATTAGCTGGCGCCTAAGGGATTTTCTTTCTTCTTTAAAAAATAATAATAAAGTGTTTATTTGATCGGTATATATTTGGTAGTCAAGTGTTGAATGTTATTAATAGTTCGCTATTGATAATAGTTGACACTTTGCCTGAAAACCAACCATTGTCTGAAAGGGAAATTTAGGTGGACAAAATATAAAATATTAGTTAATATTTTATTTGTCGATGCATAGTGTTTGTTATTTCCCGTAAGTTTAATAATTTTTAAATAGTAAGTTTTATAGCATTTAGTGAAGTGAAGGTAGAAATGTTAAATAAATCTTAAGAAGTAAGTAGTAGTAGCTTTTTTAGTCGTTTTGTTTAATTCTTTAACCGCCTCTTACGAGGCATCTCGTCGACATCTGACGTCACTCTAATTCTGCTAGTTTTAATGGTAGAATATTTGTTTGACAGTTATTGATTAGGTTTTTAAAAGTTCTGTAAGATGGTGCCCTCTTCCGAATTATTTTACAAGTAAAAAATCAAAAAAAACCGCATTTAAAACTAAACAAAGAAGAACCTTGTCGGTGATTGGCTGTCAGCCGGCTCTCAGCTGAAAAAGACATTCTGATTGGCTGGAAAGAACAAAGAAACCGCCTGATCAAAGAAAATAAAGAAAAACGCTGAGATTTTCATTTCGAATGTAATTTAAGTATTAAAAAAATATAAAGTGAGAAATTAAAATAGTTTTTTAAAAAATATACGAAAAAAACAAAATTATTTTCGAAAAATATTGAAGATTTTGGTAAAAATATTTAAGATTTAGCAAAAAGAAATCTTTACTTTTCCGTAACGTAAAATTGAAAAAAAGCGTTTGCGTCAGCACTTTTTTGTTTAGACATTCACTTTATATTTGCCGAAATTAAATATATTTTATAATAAATAAATAGCAATTTATTTTTGAAAGAACTTTTGTTCTCTTTCATAACCTGAAAAATTAGTAATATACTTTTTATAAATGTATCTGAGTTGAATTTAATATTATAGGTGAATATGTTTTAACAATAGGCTTTGTCTTCAGTTTGTGAGTTGGCCAATTAAAAGATTTGATTTTTACCTCATACAACTAATAATATAATTAGCGGTTAAAGGGTTAATGGTTGTTCGGAGCAGGTTGGTTTCAAAATTAGCAGGTTGTGGTTTTTTTATCGGTTTGGTTCAATATATATATACATACACATTTATGTGTATGATTTGACTATTTGTGCAGTGGAATCAGTTAAAAGGAATTAATTAGTTTTAGAAATGACATTCATTTTATCATTGATTTGTTATAATTTATAATATGTATTTAGGAGTAATCTTTTTTCAAATCAAAAATAAAGTTAGCATCCAAAACAATCATTTAAATAGGAAAAATTAAAAATATTAATATATATATTAATTGTTATGATATTATACAGTTATATTTTTAAAAAACTTAAATTCATCTTCTAAAAAATATTGAATTAAAATTAAAATTTACACTTCTAATAAATAGATTGTTGATTTCATTTCTTCTTTTTGATAAATAACATTGTACTAGCAGCCTTACCATGTCTTGTAATGCTTTGCCACCAATTTTTTTTTTTTTTTTGAATCTGGTGTGCATGTTTTTCTGACAGAAAATTTCTTCATAGGATCAATACTTGTGCTAAGAGTCATAGCAAAAAATTCTTTAATCATTTGCTTAATGTTTTTACAAATAATTGCATCGTTGATACAATTACCTGCCATTTGCTTTTGATTAATTCACATTAGCAGAAATAATTTTCTTAGCCCATAATGATACAACATAAACTGCTTAAGCTGAAATTCTTTTCATTATTTGTGTATTTTATAATTTGCAATTTTATTTAAATGCTGCAAATCATTGATTTAATTATACTCCATTCAGAATTTAAATTACCAACAGTTTTATTACTCTTTTAAAAGTGATCTTTTACCATGATAGTATTGATTCTGACATGATTAAAATTAATATTTAAGTGCATGTGAAAAATACTAGTCAAATCGAGCATCTTGCAGAATAAAAACTGAATGGAAATAAACTCACAAAATGTGATAATGTATCTGTCACTTTAATCGAAGCTAGAGTGTAATGAAGTCTTATGCACGTGTTGCTATATTAGCTAGTTATGCTTATTGTTCATTTTTTAAAAATTTCAGCCAATGACATATATTGATTTAGCGATTTTATGCTTAGCAATTAGTTTTTCATCATTTTATTGGATTTTGCTTAAATTTTTTTTTTGTAAACATTAATTAGCTTTCAAATTCTTCATTTGCAATTAAATTTAATGCAGTATCCACACTTAAAAGAAAACTTTAAAGAAAATATTTTATTGCTGAAGATAAAAAGAAGTAATTGAATGAATTATAATTAAGTTTTAGATTTCTGCCATTTACCAAACATAGTTTAAATTTTTTTAATATCAATATTAATCAGCTGGCAAATTTTGTTTTTGTGACAAAATTATTAAAGTATATATATCTAGGAGAACACTTAAATAAAAATATGTGTAACATTTTTGCTGATTGTTTTTGAAATGTTTTCGATACCAATATTAATTCATTTTCAATTTTTGCTTTTATGGCTCAGTACAGAAATTATTACACTATATGCATCTAGGAGAATACTTTTAGACAAAAAGATGTACAGTACAGCATTTTATCATTATAGATAGAAAAAAGTAAACAAATTAAGCTGATGACTGTTTTATACTGCAAAAGATATGTCATTCTAATATTTATTATATTCCTTTGCATTTGTTATATAAGTCTTAATTTAGTGAGAAATTTGCTTATTTTAGTAATTATTCAATCTAAAAAAAAATATTTTAATAGTCTTCATTATATTTTTATTTTACAGTTTTTTATTATTACTCACTCTTTATTATTGTACTTTATTATCAAATTTGTCTCCTTTTATTATTTTTTTGCACAATAAGAATTGAATTAAAATAATTATTAATTTAAGACTATTTAACAATGTTTTTCTGCATTGTAAATGATAATGTATTACTTTAATGTTGTTATAAGACACAGTTTTGTAATAAAATTCTTTTAATTTCCATATTTTTAAAATCATTAATATATATATATAAATTTACACACATATATACATACATGTATTTGTAAAATCCTATGTAAATGTAGAATGTCATAAATATTGAAACTAACTATCATATCAAAAAATGATACAAAGATTAGAAAATAATGATTAGAAAGGAAAAGAGATGAGTCTATAGTAGTTATCCATGTATGTAACAATAAACAAATATTCAATTTAGAAAAACATAAGAAGATTGGGCAGAGAGAGAAAAATAAAAAGAAGAAAACGAAGCTTTTTACATGACAATGGCAACTAATTATAGAAATCATGTACTGTGATAATCCACAATATTTGGAAACCTCTCATTAATCTTGATTTTTAAAAGAAAAATGGAAAATTAGAAGGAAACTTGAAGGTGTATCTAAAAAAATTATAATGTCATCTTTTCCAGAATAGCTTTTTGGTTAGATCATTGCTTTAAATTCAATATATTCATAAATCTAAAGCTTATATGTGTGTTTCTTGTGCTAGGTTGTTATTATTTGGTCAGAAATAATTGAAGAAGAGAGGAGACTAATGCCAATTGAAATATTGTGCTTTAACATATATGTTAATGCCAACAGTTGAATGTATTGGAAAAAATATAGTTAAAATTTTCTAAAGACATTAATAATTCAATTAACTAATGAAAATATTTCAACATTTAACTATACACACACACACAAACACACACACATATATATATATTGTACCGGTCGAAACCCACCACCACCGCAAGTCAAATCGGATTCAAACTCAGCTGAACCAAAACTGAATTCAAACCCAACTCAACAGCTCAGATAGCAGAAATCGACGGCACAGAGCCATGCGCCAAGAACTAGCTCAACGGTTGGTGAGGACTAGAGACCCTTGAACTGACACGAATATCTAATAATTAAGTAACTTTGAATACTTTTTAAATCGAATCATATGTATGTTCGGGTTGCCAACACAGACAGCGAGTATTAACATTTAAATAATTATAAAAAGAATGATGAACTAAGAAACTAAGTATGTTAGAAAATATTTAATAAGAATAATTTGTTTTGTTTCAATCAAAATATAGAATGCATTAATTACCTCTAGTCTTTAAAAGAATTGATAAATATAATAAGAGTGGCGGTCCTTATCATATGCCAACAAGTATTACACAACATGGGATTCTATGTCTATGCCCCCAACGAGAAATATAAAGGCAGATAAAGGTATTCATTAAGAACGGAAATGATTGTTCTAATTTTATTACGGTAGAATGTGAGATTTATTTTCACATTCGGAAATCTATTCACGAAGAGCAAAACGTATTTTAAGGCATAACTTTAAAATTGATTTGAAACTTATTTAATTAATAATATATTTGAGAATTTGTTCGACTTTAATTTAAATCACTTCATCACGAATTACGAGCATGGAGCGGGTTTTACCGGAACAAAAATGCAACGGTACTGGCGGCTTACGAGGCAGAAAGGAAAAATTGAAATACGATCGCTAGTCGATGATCGAAGTCCTATGGCAGCTTGCATCTAACAAGTCTTACGCCCTTTGACTAATGAATAGGAAAGGAAGTACTTTCTTCCTTGAGAAATTTAAATAAGAGAATATGATCACCGACCAGCCTAACGGAGCGGAAGATTGCCCTGCGTCAGCAACGTTCGATGATGATGACTTGATAGTCATCGTTGAAAAATAAAACCCATGTAGAATGCTCTACGTGATGACCTGACCAGTTAATTAAAGTCAAACGAGCTTTTATCGAACTATTTTAAAACATTTATAAACTATATTAATTATGCCCTAATATCGTGCTCTTCCTGAATCTTAATACAAAATAACAACAAAAGTTGAATTAAAATCTATTTAACCCTTTATCGGCCCTTTTTGCAATAAAAACATTTAACATTATATTTGAATTAATAAATCAACATTAGTGAAGCAAGAAAATACCATTTTAACATTATATGAATATATATAAACACTTATAACTTAGGAGCTGGGGACATAGGTGAAAAACGGAGCTAATAGTTTATTATTAGCCAATTATAAAAATAATAAACATGTAATATTTTCTTTCGACTCAATGATTAATAGAACTTTCAAATTTAGTTCTAATGGGCGAGAATTACTATTTGAAATTAATATTATAATATTTGCATGAGGCAAATAGAACAGAGGAGCTCATCGAGTTGAAAGATTATTGGCATATAATTTTTAAATAGCATTAATAAATCACACGATAAATACATATATATAATATGTTAAACGAACCGCCAGGTAAGAAAAGAAAAAGTTTAAAGACTAGAGATTGAAAGAATTACAATATAAATTTATAGTAGCATTTTATAAAGATTTTTACATTAAATAATAAAGAGCTCTTAAATAGGAGGAGTGTAAAATAAAGTTCGAACTGGCCAGAAAGTTTAACGTTCATTATAGAAATATATTACCCCTTCCGCTGGTCCTTAAGTTACATCTCCAAGTTGTTGAAAACGTAGGCATCATTGGTTGACTACTGGAACAGTATTTTAGTAGCTTTCATAATTTTAGCAGAATGATCGGTCCGGAAAAAGGTTCAGCAGCTCCATTGAAGATTTCTCGGGACTTTAGGAACCATAGCCAGATTCCTGATGTTCTAGCCCTCTATCATGATGAAATACAATTTTTATATGCACAGAGTTCACTGCACTACTCTACAACAAAGCTAGTTTTTTTTTCCTCCTGACTTTTCAGGGCTATATATATTGTCCAGATGCCTTAAGGCTAGCGCTCATTTTATTATCAATGTGTTTTTTTTATAATTAGTTGTTTTCAAATACATTCCTTCGATAAGGCTTTCAAACTAATTAGCTTGAATTCCTTCTCTAATTGAAAATGAATTCTTAAGATTTGAAAATGATTTAATTAGAAAAATGAATCCTTATCTTTTTCCAATTCATAAAACTTTACTATTGTTTTTAAGAATTTTAAAGCTTATCGAAGGAATGTAGCTTTTAATCTACGAAACTTTACAAATTATTTAAAGGTGAAAAAAACAAGTATTCCCGATGCAATGAAACTTTCGAACACTTATATATATTTAATATTTACAAATATATATATGCACAATCCACACAATTTAATATATATAAATTCATGAATATTTTATCATGAATTTATTTAGAGAATTGATCAAATTTAAACTAAACTAATTAATTTTACTACGCATTTGAAATAAGTTATTCATTATGGAAATTAGCGTGGATTGAACGTATAAAGCCCCATTGCATCGGAAATTTAAGGTTAGTATTAGGGTAAATAACATGAAGCTAGGATCGAACTCAGATCCGACTGCTTCAATATATATATATTGTAAAGCTAAGTGCCCTATTAAATAACAATTGGTAATAAATTCAATTAATAATTAAATAATAAACGCAATTGCAATATTCAGCAAATAAATTTTTGTCTGGGGGATTTTAAAGACAACTAACAAGCCGATGTGTACTTGGTGGAATGACTGAATAAAATTTATTTTTTAATTGACAAATAGGTTCTAATCATGAGTAACGAGCAAATTGAGCCTATATAAAAACAAGTTTCCATACTGATTCAATTATACTTCCAGATCATTACCTACTTAATAAGTTATTACATTAACAAATAAATAATCAGCTTGGTTCGGATAAAGAATGCAAACAATAAAATTATTAACAACAAAAATAACTTCAATGAAAGAATAATATTATATGATAATAGTGAAAATGAAAACAAAATCTATTTACATATTTACAATTAAGACACTTATATGACGATCATGTATGAGAGGGGAAAAAATCTCTGTAACTTACAATGTCTTTGAGGATAACTATAAAAATTTCAACTGATTTATTTTGATGCCTTTTTGAGTTTACATGTATATTTTGTATTCATAAATGTGGGAACACAACCATTAATCACTGAATTTTAATGTTTTCTGGGAATATAAGATTTTCACTTCTTTTGGTTCCTTTCGAAGTAGTCTTTTTATGAGAGTTTCCATTGTAGTTTTCTTCTGAGCATTTAAAATAAGAAGACTCCCATGTTAATTGTAGAAATATGTTTCCATGGAATAATAACTTTAGATGACTAGCTTTTTTCTTTTATAGCAATTAACTTTAATATTTCTTCAGCATTCAATAATGATGAATAGATTGAAAGAATCAAGATTAATTTTTAAGACATTTTTCTCTACAGCTGCAATCCGGAAAGCATCCTGAAGGATTGTCTACTCCATAAAATGCATAATATAAATTAAAAATCTTTACAAAATTTAATTGATTTTTTTGACAGTAAGAGATATCATGGCGAAGTGCCCTGCAATTCTTTTCCTGGTTTCTTGAAAAACAGATGAGTTTTGAAATCTTCTGTTTTTAAAAGAAGATATTCTTTATTTTTAAAATAATAAAGTAATAACACAAAATTATCTTTACACTTTTTTTTTTAGCATTTTATATACATGATTTTAATATTTTGTTATACATATTAACAAAAAAATATATTAAAGCAATGTCATGTAAACTCTGATGTGAGGGTTACATATGCCCCTCCTCCATTTAGAAATAAAATAGAGCCGATTTAACGATAAATAACACTCAATTTTATTTCTACATAAAAATTCAATTTCTTTCAACATAGCCATATTTTTTTGGAAGTCGACTTACAAGCTGGTATGAATAATGTCATCTTTACAAATTCAGTACATTAGTATTCATATAAAAAAAACTTTTATGAATTCAATTAAAATTATTTATTGGACTTGATCACCTGCCTGCAACATTGAGATGAACAAATTAAATCTCCCACTGACATTAAGTGTATCATGCAGCATGACCCAGAGCACAAATATAAAAATCAGCCAAACTATATAATGAATACTGTATTTAAATAAAGCCTTGCTCCACTATGAGACTTAGAGGCTGACAAATATCAAAATATGCCTGGCTCATTTTTGAGACTTAGAAGCTGACAAATATAAGACTATGCCTAGCTCACTTTTGAGACTTAGAGGCTGACAAATATATGACTATACCTAGCTCAGTTTGGAGACTTAGAGGCTGATAAATATTTGACTATGACTAGCTCACTTTGGAGACTTAGAGGTTGACAAATATAAAAATAATATGGTTGGGAATAATACTGAGATAAGAACTCTGAAGTATCAAATAAATGTGATAACCTCAAAACAATGACATACTCTCCATTCATCATCTCGATGGAAAGCAACATGATCAACCATTAATAAACTCATAAAATTAATTTTGATTTCTAATTATATAGTGTTTTCCTATATATGTTTAGTCAATAATGCAACGAATAAAGTGGTATCACTTAAATTCTGAGTTCTGATATTTTTTTTTAACTATTCATTTATTGGTATTGTTCGAAAGTAGAGTATAAAATTTGAATTTTAATATGATATAGTTGTGAAATTTCTATCAACATTTAAAGTGTCAACAGAGTACTTCTATTTTTTTATTTGTTTAACAACCCTTCAATATTGAATGGAATATCATTATTATATCTGGTTCATTGGCCATGACCTTTTCTTAACTATTGCTTTAGCATTGAATAATGCATGCTTTTTTTTAAAAAAAAAACTAGTCATTTTTTTTTTTTTTTAGATGCACAGTAGTGTTTACCTCTTCAGTATTATTATTGTCTATTCTCTATCAAATACCTATTAACAAGTCAATAGTCATTAACTTAGGGATTATCCTTATTCATAGAAGGATTAACCTTGCTTCTCTCTAAATATTTTTAAATAATGTACAAGGACTTATTCAGAAGGTCCTGTAATATCTTTTATTTATCATATAGTAACTAATTCATTTTTAGAAAAAATGAATATTTATTTCATTTTGTGTTTTCTAGCTATACTTTTTACTCTTATCATCACATAATGAGTTCTTGAACTTAAATTCTTATTGGACCATTTACCTACCTTAATTATTTGCCTTAGCTCTGGATTTTTCTTTTCTAGTTCTCTAATCTTTAATCTGGCAGGTTTCTAGTACTTTTATTATACACCCTACCAAACAAAATACTTTTATATCTGACTTTATTAAAGTAATCTTCTTGATCATCCATTTCTTTAATATTTAAATAACAATTTGTTTTTCAAATCATAATTTTTTCCACTCCTATCTTTATGTATGTAAACTCAGATGCACAGTCAACTATAATTCAAGTATCACCCTCCAAAATTTCTGTTAAAATTATTTGGATTATCAACATACTGATCACTTTTAACTAACACAGCCAGTCATTTATCACTAGATTTATCTGCTTCATCCAACTTAGATATATCTATCTGCAGTGGTTCTAAAATTATATCACAACTAGCTTTATTATTTTCTCTAATTTCCTCTATCAGCCAGGTTGTATCATCTTTTACTCCTGTAAACAAATTTTTCCATTTGTTCTCTATCTTTT
This sequence comes from Epiperipatus broadwayi, assembly GCA_028023455.1. NCBI lineage: Eukaryota > Metazoa > Onychophora > Udeonychophora > Euonychophora > Peripatidae > Epiperipatus > Epiperipatus broadwayi. The sequence goes on along the minus strand of JAQFVV010001372.1, from coordinate 44,515 downwards.
GTGTACATGCTTTCCACATTCTTTTTAATTTCTTTATTTTGCTTTTTAAACATGCTTTCCATACTTTCTTTAATTGTTCTATTTTGTTTTTTAAGATCTTCATTTTTATTTATTTATTTATTTTTATTCAATTCTGTATTTTTTGTTTTAAGATCTTCATTTTGTTTTTCAAACTTTCTATTCAATTCTATATTTGTGTTTCCATTTGGTTTTGCATTTCTATGAGCATGTTGTCATGGATATCAGTTTTACTTTCCTGGGATTCCATTCTTGCTTTATCTTAGGTAATCATATATATAATTTATTAAAGAAAAGGTACTGATTACTTAGCCGGGAAACAATGCAATGCAATGTTGCCAGGCCATGATTTTTAAAATGCGGTGACTTTTTTTTTTTTGCGCTATATGGCAATTTTTTTTTGGCTTTATTGTGATTTTTTTTTGGCTATACGGCATTTTTTTTGGCTTTATTTGTATTATGTGATTTCTATTTAGCGATTTTTAAAAACAACTTTTACAATTAATTAAATTTTTTTATTCTTTGATTTTTTTCTATTATGTCTTTAATTTTTTTTATTTTTAGGGTTTTTTTTTTCCTACTAACAAATTACAACAATAAAAATAATACACAAACACATCTTTACCACTGATATAGTAAAACTTATTTTTTAAAACCGTTTTGGTTGTCATGTGATCCTTCGTGTCAGCCGCTAGAGGCGCAATTTCTAACTAAAAACACATTAATATAACGTTCCCGGGTTAGCGATTCTCTATTAATATTGACTTTTTTTTTTTTTTGGTTTGTTTACAAAGTTTACTTTCTTTCGTTTCTGAATTATTTTTCCCAAATAATATTTTTGATGATGAGATAATAATAGTTGTTTTTTTTTTAATTTTTTTTTTTTACCAAAGGATCTTTTTTGGTGTGTGTTCAAATAGTAATTTGTGTTTTTTTTAAAAAATAATATTACTGTTTTTGTAAAATTGGATTGACAAAATTCAAGAGGGAATGGGTTTTTTTGATGGATCTTTAAATAATAATTTACGTTACTTTGATAGGTTTACATTTGATTGCCGACAACAATTATTGGGAGAAGTGGTTTTTTTTTTCGCGTGCGCGTGTGTGTGTATGTTTAAATAAAAATTAAAACCTTTACTTTTATCGGTTTACATTTGATTGACGACCGATTGGACTTCCTTTCGTTTATAAATTATGGTTTTGGTTCTACAAATAAATATTTCTGACAATGGGATGATAATAGTTGTTGTTTGTTTAATTTTTATTGACAAGAGCGGGTGTTTTTTTGGTGTAGATTCAAATAGTAATTTGGGTTACGTTTAAATAATAAGTTGCGGTCTTACTTTGATTGGTTTACATTTGATTGCCGACACTAATTATTGTGAGGGGTGTTTTTTTGTGTGTACAATTGTAGACAACAATTATTGGGAGAAGGGGTGTAACTGTTTAAAGAATAGTAGTTTATGTTACTTTTAGTAGTGGTGTACATTTGATTGCTGACAATAATTAGTGAGAGGGGTGGGTGTTTTTGGGTGATGATTAAATAATAATTTACCTTCCTTTTATTTTACATTTGATTGCTGACAACAATTATTGGGAGCTAAAGAGATTGTTTTTTTGTGTATGTTTAAATCAAAATTGAAGTTACTTTTATCGGTTATATTTGATTGACAACGGTTTTGACTTTCTTTTTTTTTTTCGTTTATAAATTATGGTTTTGGTTTGCCCAAAACCTAATATTTTTGATAATGGGATAATAATAGTTGTTGTGGTTTTCTTTCATTTTTATTGACAAGAGCAGGTCTTTTTTCGGTGTATATTCAAATAGTAATTTGGTTTACGTTTAAAAAATAATCGGTTTACCTTATTTTTAATGCTTTACATTTGATTGCCGATGACAATTAGTGGGAGGGGTGTTTTTGTTTACGATTAAAGAATAATTGTACGTTCCTTTTATTTTTTACATTTGATTGCTGACAACAATTATTGGCAGAAAGGGTTTTGCATTTTTTTTTGTTTGTGTGTATGTTTAAATCGAAATTTAAGTTACTTTTATCGGTTACCATTTGATTGAAAACCGATTTGACCTTTTTTTTTTTCGTTTATAAATTATTTAGGTTTTCTCAAATAATATTTGATTTGACAATGGGACAATAATAGTCTAGGTTTCTTTAATTTTGATTGACAAAAACTGGTGTTTTTCGGTGTACGTTCAAATAGTAATTTGGGTTATGTTTAACTAATAATTTACGTTTTTACTTTGATTGGTTTACATTTGATTGCCGATGAGAATTAGTGGGAGGATTGTTTGTTTTTTTCTATACGATTAAAGAATAATTGACGTTCCTGTTATTTGACCGTTTGATTGCCGACGACAACAATTATTGGGAGAAGAGGGGTTTTTGGGGCTATATTTAGATAAAAATTTTAGTTACTTCTTTTATTTTACATTTGATTGCCGATGACAACAATTATCGGGAGAAGAAGGGATGTATGTTTAAATAAAAATTGAAGTTACTTCTTTTATTTTTGACATTTGACGAAGGCCATTAAGAATCCCTCAAACAAGCTTGCCTTTATGAAGTGAACCTTTCCGTCAGCAGATGTTTTTGGACCTCAAATCTGCATACATTTGCCACACAATCCAATCTTTTCTTTCAGCAGCAGGATGTTTTTTTTTCTTTCTTTCTGCTGTAGAAATATTCCAGCACTGGCTTCCATGTCTGGAAATTCCCATCTTTTCAAGTTTTCTGTTGTGGGAATTAGCCATACTTTTTGTCTCGGAAAATTTCTCGCTAAAACGTCACTCAAAGCGTGATTTTTAAATTTTTATGCTATTCCACCCTAATCGAAAATTTAAAAGGAATACAAATTTATGAGGAACAATCACGATACTATTAAAATTGATAAAATGTAACAGTTCATCAATTGGTCTTAAAAAAAGGCACCGATGAAAATTTAAATAATTTTGACATGATCAAATTAACACAATCCATCGTACGATATTGTTACATCAAATACATAATGCAGCATTACAATTTAGTGCATGACACAAACAACTACGACATTTTCCTCTGCTTTTAGCATCGGAAAAAGCCACACCATTAGCCGCTAAGCCGAGTTAACACTCTTTCTAGATTTTATCGTAGAAAGGAGACTTAATTTCTGAGTTAACACTCTACCTTTTAGCGTAGAAAGTAGACTTAATTCCAAGTTAACAATCTTTTTAGGATTTCTTTTAGAAAGAATGCTTAAAGGCTTGGGTGCAGCCACGGAAACGGCATATTTCTAGAAATTTAGCTAGAAATCGCGCCTCTAGTGGCTGACATGAAGGGTCAGATGACAACCATTTTCTATTATCTTTTTTTAAAAATAAAAACAAACCAAAAATAACTTTTGTCTCAGTGACGACAAAATATTTCTCAATCCCTCCTCCACCCCCTCTCCCAGAAAAAAGTAAAAAAAAACCATCAAAACTTTTGACTTTATCAACTTGCATTTTTTTTGTACTGATTTATGCCATAGAATCACAACATTTTTTTTTGGAAATGTGTGCAATCGAATACCTTCGGTTGCAGGAGCCTGACTGACATTGGCAACTGGCACAATTTGAAAATCTGCTTGCCATAGTGCACCATTTTATTTGTCTCACATTTTTTCGTGAATGCATGACTTTTCACATGAGCTCGGTGAATCGTGTTCAGCCCTACCCGTTGACAATATTTTGCACATTTCAAATTGTGTAGGGAAGGGTGGGGATGATGTGACAATTCTTCTTGAGTCAAACTGCATGATTTAAGTACAAATGAAATTACTCTGCTATGGATATTTCAAAAGTTGTAACCACTTTGAATCCAGACACTGTCAGACGAGATAGTAGCTAACTGTGAATTGTGCGAATTCACATAAAGTATCATGAACCACAAAACAAGCCATAATATTTCTGTGCAATGCCATTAAGTGGCCTGCAATGGCTAAGATAAACAGAACTGTTTTCTTAGTCATAAGTCTAGGCCGTGTAAATAGCATTTGTAGATGTTCTTCACTATCCAGAATGCCATCAAGCAGCCAAGCCCAGCTAAGTAATGAGTACCCTTATGTACAATAAATTAGATTAGCATCCTATGAGCATTGTTATTGATTGTAGTCTGATAATTGCATTCCTTTTTAAAAAAATAATAACTCTTGTTAATTTTGTAAACTCATTATTAGCTTTCTAGTTTTTTTAGATTTATATTTATAATATGAAAGTTTTATAAGTCTAATGGTTTGCATCAATAAAATTTATTAGTGTCATAGGTGTACATGCAATGTCATCACATTTTTAATTTTTTTATATTCCTGACTTAAAATCTTATGTTGATTTAGTTATCAGTATATATATATATTTCATCCATAAAAACATTCCTCAAGTAAGAATAATAAATTACTTTAATTCTTAATTTTTTAATAATAGATTTTTTCACATATTTCACATATTATGTACAGCTTTATACTGGATAATAAAAATAATTTTTTTTCAAATTGTATTGTAAATCAAAAATCTCATACAAAAATATGCAATTATAAAGGGTTCCAATGGGAATTAATTTATTACTTTAATTTCAAAATATATAAACGTTTTTTAAAAAATAAAGCTTAAATTGAAAAAATGGATTAATTAATGAATAAATAATTTTACTAAGTATATTATTCAAAATAAATTACTAATCTGTGCATAAATATACTGTATAAAACATTTCATTTCTATAAAGTTTTTTTTTTTAAAAAAAGTTTGACAGTTTATCATTTTCTTTTTTACATATTGAGAGAATATTTTGCATGAAGAAAAGAAAAAAATCACTATATTCATTGAAGCAGTCAGATTTATCCACCTGCCTGTTTCACATATTTTACCCCCACATCTATCTATATGCCAGGTTTAAATCCTCTCAGAGTACCCATTTAAACAACCTCAAATTACTATTTATGCAAAATCACGTATATATATATATGTGAACAGTAAGTCTGTAATTTAATAGTATACGTATATATTACAGATATGTATCCATTTTATAAATATTTCTAGTTTAAGAAATATTTTAGTTTAAATTATTTAGCCAATTTTATTGCTATGTTATTGAAATCGCATATGTATATAAGCCATTTACATTGTTATTCTACATGTATGGTACTAAAAGTAGTTTTCTATTAATTATCAAAGTAACTTTTCCAAAATAACATGTAATTTTTGTAAAGAACTTTCGAATTAGGTCATGCAATAGTCCTAAAATAGTGTGAACTTGATTTTATAAATCTAAAATGTTAATACCAATTTCACAGAATTTTATAGCATTGTTGCAATAAACAGTAGGAGGAAAAGAGTAGAAAAACAAAATCTAAATTAGTTGTTCATAATTAAAAATGTTTTTCTAAAATAAAATAATGGGTTTTTCTACTAGTTTTAGCAATTAAATATATTTTTCTAAAATAAATAAATGCGGACAAGCTTGTAAAAATAAAAAGGTGGCCAGAGATAGAGAAAGTATAAATACTTAAAGTTTTGTTGCCAAAGATCGATTATATATATAATAAGTAAATTGTAAACAGAACCCACGTTCGTTCATTTTACCTTCAAAATGTCGGGGTAGAGTAGGCATCCCTCATCTCCCTCTTTTTAGCCGGGAATGGGAAGAACTTTGGTCCGATAAAATATAATGCCGTACACCAGCAAAGCAGCCCGTGGAAAAATCTCCATTAACTTTAAAGCATCACCAAAAGTGTTAACTTATTATTGTTCCAAGTGCCTAGAACTGCAATGAAAACAGCTGACTGGTAAATTGATAAATTTTCATTCAGAGTTCTGTTCATAAACTGTAACATTCAATTCTTTCTTTTAAAAGCTAGCTATTTATTAAATCTGCCTTTCCCAAACACCTTTCCTAAAATCTGCAAAGAAAACTGCTAAATGTTAATGTTTAAATATTGTCTGATTGTAAAACTTGTGATATTGAATTCTCTGTTAAAATGTAAAACTCTAATAATCTATTTTAAACTAAATGTATAATTTTCTGTAGTCTTTTATGCCTATTTCTAATCTATCCAATTTATTCTATGATTTTATCATTTTAATGTTATATGTATTTAATATGCTGTAACGATCCGGAGAAAGGACTGCTTACCATAATCTGCACTACAGGGCGCCATCTAGGCATTTGAACCTAGAAAAATTTATAAAGTAGGCAGATACGTAAGTAAAAAAAAATATTTTTTTTTTATATTTTGCATCCGGTCGTTAGCCCATGTCACTAGCTCAGTGGAATAGCAGAGATTAAATAATATAATCTAAGAGTATATATAAAAAAGAATAAAATAAGCCACTGCCAGTAATTAGCATACAAACATTTATTTAGGCACATATATATAAGATTGAAAATTGTTTTAGTATCAGTTTACATTTTAACATTTAACATTATTTTTAACTTTACTTTAGATTTTAATTTACATTTTAATTTCTATTATATTATAAGTTTACATTTTAATTAAGTTCGCACAGATGGAATTATAAAAAATTTGTTTTAATAATGTTGAGTATAGATCGGTTACATAGATTACAACGGTTAAAAACATTTCAAAATAAACATAAATGATCAAAATATAAAATCATTGATACTGACAATTGCAGAGGGAAATTTATAAGTAACCCAATAGTATTCACCATAAGATACTTGCATTGTCACCAATAACTTAAAAGACATCCGAATAAATACATTTTAGATACTCACCGTAAGGTATCATTATTTATCGAATGTCTATATATTTTGATCAAATATGAAAACCCAAAACATACTTAACCGATAACCAATCCATGCAAGCGTCTATAAACAACTTAAATTTAATGCATTTTTATTTAGTGTCGAGTATGAATAGACTACATAGATTTGCATTTGAAAATAAAACATTCTATCCCTATTTAACCTTAGGCTAAAGGTTCGCAGCCAAAACTGGCGTCAATTTATCTGATATATCGATGCATTCAATGTAATACGAAATACGGCAGCACCAAAAAGTTAAGAGAAGAAATTGCCTCTTGTCAAATAGGAATATGACATCTATCTGACAAGAAGAGCAATAAAAAAAAACTCCATAGAAAGGAACTGCATTCTCCGTCTTATAATTCCTTCCATAGGCAAACGGGTGAGTGCGGCATATGAAACGATTCTGCCCGTAGCGAATCTGATATTACATCTACTAATCACACCAATATATTCCATCCATTGACCCAATTCAACTACGACACAAATAACCTAAGATTACCCTCCCCTAATATAACTTTACAAATCTATACAGCCATTCACGCCCAACTTAAGTTTAACATTTATATAATTTAACTTAACGGAAAACAGAAATCATAATAAAACTTAAAGAACAAAAAATAAATAAATGGAAATGATTTTAAATAAAAAAAAATATCAAATAACATTATTAATATTAATTTACGTTGGTCAGATAGGATTCTATTTGTATTTTTTTATATATGGAAAGTTTTTAATTTAATGTTCATAAATTATAAAGTTCTTACGGTTTTTTAAACAGTTCATCTTTATATGTTCCTTGCCATTTGAACGTGAATTCCCATGCCGTCCTAAAAAGATTGGTATCCATTTAGCCGTTGTTTTATTTATTCATTCGGAGGTTTTTTAGTTTAGTTGGTCCTCAATGTAGAAAACGATAGTTCATTTCTCTTTCTTTCTTTGGCAAAACTGAAGGGATTGAAGAGTGCGTCTTTTCAATCCCTTCTCCTTCACCTCCGCACTAACACATATCTGTCACATCTCTCAATAATAATCAATAACTAATAATTTTCAAACTTGTCCTTTTATATTAATTTGAAGGATTGAATTTACATTACATCATCGATGCGATGGTCCTTTCGCTGAGGTCCGATTCCATAGGGATTTCTTTTTATTTGCTAAAAGTTTCTATTGTTTTCCTATCTGACCGATGTTTTTACATTTAAATGCCCAAGGCTGGTTTACATTTAACTAATTAAAACAATCATTTCCATTTCTGATTAATTAATGTGTTTTCCAAGATTAAAGATATATTTTTATCTCTAAATCTTTTTAGGTTTTTGTTTTTAAAATACCTTTCTATTTTTAATAAAGTTTTATTTTAATAATTTTTTTTTTTTTATCTGTGCGATTTATATATACAAGTTTAAGATGATATTTAATTTCAATTTTTAATTCTTAAAGAAAATTTTTAAATGCGAACATGTTTAATAATAAAAAAACAATGTAACGTCGTCTGTGCTTGTTACATATCAGTAAAGTTGCTTAAAAAAAATGATCAAAAAAAATATATTTTACTTAGGGTTAGTAATTACATTACACGATTAACGAAAACATTTACAAAACATCTGGTTTGTAATTTTACAAAAAGACTATATACAAAAAAAAAATGTTTTCTATCGTTCTCCTAAGGACCATTTACGTTTACACCTCCACCCCACAAGAGTTCAATTTTTTTTATACATTTTATTTTTACACATGGCATGACAAGCAAATTTTTTAAATTATTTAGGAAGGTTGCATTGAAGTAAATATGTTTTGAAAGATGATGGGTTTATGTGTGTATATTTGCAGCACAATTATAAATACCACCAACTTATTTATGATTTATTGAAATGCTTACATAGGAATTACACAGAAGTAAATTCCCAAAAGTACTCTCCATAAGGTACCACATTTACCATCATAAACATACGTGGCTGTGCGCTCCTATACACATTAAAGCATAATTTATATTAACAAAAAAAACATATCAATCGCAAACTTTTGACTTTCTTTTTAACGAAATACAGTGTAAAATTATTTATACTTTCTCGTGTTTAATATATGTGCTATTTCTTTTGCTGGCAGAGCTTTTATAAGATTTAAAGCATACGACTTTATGTAAACAGATAAAAATGTTTCATTTTGAGAAAAATTTGTTCAGGGTATACGTGGTTTATTAAACATCGGCCCAAGTTGGGAAAGCCAATTGTAAGCGGAGAAAGGACTGCTTACCGTAATCTGCACTACAGGCCGCCATCCAGGCATTTGAACCTAGAAACATTTATAAAGTAGGCAGATACGTAAGTCAAAAATAAATTTTTTTTTATATTTTGCATCCGGTCGTTAGCCCATGTCACTAGCTCAGTGGAATAGCAGAGATTAAATAATATAATCTAAGAGTATATATAAAAAAGAATAAAATAAGCCACTGCCAGTAATTAGCAAACAAACATTTATTTATGCACATATATATAAGATTGAAAATTGTTTTAGTATCAGTTTACATTTTAACATTTAACATTATTTTTAACTTTACTTTAGATTTTAATTTACATTTTAATTTCTATTATATTATAAGTTTACATTTTAATTAAGTTCGCACAGATGGAATTATAAAAAATTTGTTTTAATAATGTTGAGTATAGATCGGTTACATAGATTACAACGGTTAAAAACATTTCAAAATAAACATAAACGATCAAAATATAAAATCATTGATACTGACAATTGCATAGGGAAATTTATAAGTAACCCAATAGTATTCACCATAAGATACTTGCATTGTCACCAATAACTTAAAAGACATCCGAATAAATACATTTTAGATACTCACCATAAGGTATCATTATTTATCGAATGTCTATATATTTTGATCAAATATGAAAACCCAAAACATACTTAACCGATAACCAATCCATGCAAGCGTCTATAAACAACTTAAATTTAATGCATTTTTATTTAGTGTCGAGTATGAATAGACTACATAGATTTGCATTTGAAAATAAAACATTCTATCCCTATTTAACCTTAGGCTAAAGGTTCGCAGCCAAAACTGGCGTCAATTTATCTGATATATCGATGCATTCAATGTAATACGAAATACGGCAGCACAAAAAGTTAAGAGAAGAAATTGCCTCTCGTCAAATAGGAATATGGCATCTATCTGACAAGAAGAGCAATAAAAAAAAACTCCATAGAAAGGAACTGCGTTCTCTGTCTTATAATTCCTTCCATAGGCAAGCGGGTGAGTGCGGCATATGAAACGATTCTGCCTGTAGCGAATCTGATATTACATCTACTAATCACACCAATATATCCCATCCATTGACCCAATTCAACTACGACACAAATAACCTAAGATTACCCTCCCCTAATATAACTTTACAAATCTATACAGCCATTCACGCCCGACTTAAGTTTAACATTTATATAATTTAACTTAACGGAAAACAGAAATCATAATAAAACTTAAAGAACAAAAAATAAATAAATGGAAATGATTTTAAATAAAAAAAAATATCAAATAACATTATTAATATTAATTTATGTTGGTCAGATAGGATTCTATTTGTATTTTTTTATATATGGAAAGTTTTTAATTTAATGTTCATAAATTATAAAGTTCTTACGGTTTTTTAAACAGTTCATCTTTATATGTTTCTTGCCGTTTGGACGTGAATTCCCACGCTGTCCTAGAAAGATTGGTATCCATTTAGCCATTGTTTTATTTATTCATTCGGAGGTTTTTTAGTTTAGTTGGTCCTCAATGTAGAAAACGATAGTTCATTTCTCTTTTTTTCTTTGGCAAAACTGAAGGGATTGAAGAGTGCGTCTTTTCAATCCCTTCTCCTTCACCTCCACACTAACACATATCTGTCACATCTCTCAATAATAATCAATAACTAATAATTTTCAAACTTGTCCTTTTATATTAATTTGAAGGATTGAATTTACATTACGTCATCGATGTGATGGTCCTTTCGCTGAGGTCCGATTCCATAGGGATTTCTTTTTATTTGCTAAAAGTTTCTATTGTTTTCCTATCTGACCGATGTTTTTACATTTAAATGCCCAAGGCTGGTTTACATTTAACTAATTAAAACAATCATTTCCATTTCTGATTAATTAATGTGTTTTCCAAGATTAAAGATATATTTTTATCTCTAAATCTTTTTAGGTTTTTGTTTTTAAAATACCTTTCTATTTTTAATAAAGTTTTCTTTTAATAATTTTTTTTTTTTTATCTGTGCGATTTATATATATGAGTTTAAGATGATATTTAATTTCAATTTTTAATTCTTAAAGAAAATTTTTAAATGCGAACATGTTTAATAATAAAAAACCAATGTAACGTCGTCTGTGCTTGTTACAATGCCAAATAACTCGAAACCATGAGTATTTATAAGTATAATTTTAGCTTATCAATCTGCGAAGATAATTCCAAATATTCGCTATAATTAAATAATTGAATTATTGTTTTTCTCACTTGCTGTTTCGAGATAATATTATTTTACTGATTAATTTTGGGTATTAATATTCTAATAATCAGTCGTTCTTTAGTTAAAATTGTAGTTTGCTTAACTCTAGTTATAAATTATAATTGTTTATATATGTAGCTTGTACATCATAGGAACTAGCCACAGAGATATTTTCAAAGCATATTTTAATGTTTTATTCGTAATTACCTCCGCAAATATGCTTTGTCCTCCTTAGATTTATATATGTTGAGATGCTGGTGATAATCTTAAACTAGGTTACTAATTAATTTAGTCCGTAAATAGTATATTTGAAATACTAAATTTGACAACTGGGTTGTATAAATATGCAAATAGACACTACCTATTTTTAAGGCACGATAATATAATTTTACGTATTTGCGTTATATATGTATAAGTTGCGGATGTGTCCTTACTAAGTATGCAATGTACAATTATCTGCTTGCTGCATGATTCTTGATGAGTTGCTGGTGGAGGTCACACTTATCTGCTTAGTTCGGGTAAAGCACACTTTTAGAACTAAGGCATAAGGACCTAGATTATTCATAATTAATGCTTATCCGACTCCCTGCACTACTAATGTTCCTACTTGTAGCAAGTTGAGTGGTTGTAGGGCAACCGAGCCTTTGAGGCTAAAGCCCATGAATAATGACCCATTCTCACCTTCCAGCTTTATTAATATTTTAATACATGCCATAAAGTATATAGGTAAACCTATCATAAACCTGTTTTTTTCTCCCTTTATATTAAATGCTTATCTAGCATCAGTGTATACCCTAATTGATGTTAACACACTAACCTGCGTATCTCTGAGCTTGATTATATGCTCGACTTAACTAGATATATAGATAGACAGCATAGGAGCGCTATTAAGTTAGTTATATAACTTTGGCTATAAAGTTCCGTATGATTTAGCAGACTACAAAAGAGCTAGAAATTTGGCATATTAATATAGGCATAAACTACCATACCACACTACATTTTGTTGAACACTTATAATGAGATAATACGTAACATTAATCTCATTAGTTATGCAATGCCTGCGAGCGTAATCTCTCATGTTCTCATTACATAATTGTGTATATTTTGATTTACTATTTGTTATTGTTTTATTAAATTAATAATATTTAAAATTATAACTCGATTTCATATTTTTATTGTCCATGAGTTCATTTTATCCAACTCTAGATTTAATTGCACATACATTATTATATCTATATGTAGATCATTCTATTAATTTTCATAATAAATCATTGATTTGTTAATTAATCACTTAGTCATATGTGTGTATATCTGACCAAATCAGTGTTAAATTAGTTAATTTATGAGTCTTTTGTTTTACCCTGAGTGACTGCCGGACCGAGGTTAAATTGAATGTCTGTGTGAGTTGAGAAATGTCACCCATAGGGTATTAGATCATTGTGCAGAGGTGAAAGGATTGGATGTTGGTCGGGTTCTGGATCCCAGCATCCGGATTCAATCAGCTTTAGTGCATTTGCCTGTGTTCTAGATTTTGTTATGTGGAGGGACAATTCTTACCATTACATCATTTTAAAATGTATTTTTGTTGCACTTTATGTTTTATTATCAGTTTTTTATTTCTGTAATTTAACCAATAAAATTTTGAGTTTTTTTTTTTTTGGACTATTGTTTTTTTTTCTTTAAACAATACCTTGAGAATTTATTTATTTTACATAAATATAGGGTATATGAGCACAGACTTTCACATGACCCACCACTCTCCACACTATCTCATAACACTGACACACTTGAACACATCTATGTTGAAAAGATAATCACCAATAAATGTATTTCATGCTAAACCAGCAATCATCAGTTGGTCCAGATTACCATCTCCACACATATATGCCACAAGTGCTCAGATATATATTAAGATAGCCAAATCTCATACTTTAATGGACAGGCTTCAATCTACTCCAACTTTTCAACAGTCCATCAAATTGAAAATCTGATGATGGAATACTCGAAGGCCACCCTGAGGCTGAGATTCTTGTCACACCCATGTTGACCTAAGGTCAATCTGACCCCTCATATACAGGACATAATCCATTTAATACATATACAAGGGATGGGCAGACATCTCTACTTATGTAATAACTGAAACACAGGCTTATTATATACCTGTGTCTATATATGTAATATATAATGTATATTAACATGGGTGTGACAAGAATCTCAGCCTCAGGGTGGCCTTCGAGCATTCCACTATCAGATTTTAAATTGGATGGATGGTTGAAGAGTTGGAGTGTGGAGTAGATTGAAGCCTGTCCATTAAAGTATGAGGTTTGGCTATCTTAATATATATCTGAGCACTTGTGGCATATATGTGTGGAGATGGTTATCTGGACCAACTGATGATTGCTGGTTTAGCATGAAATATGTTTATTTGTGATTATCTTTTCAACATATATGTGTTCAAGTGTGTCAGTGTTATGGGATGGTGTGGAGAGTGGTGGGTCATGTGAAAGTCTGTGCTCATATACCCTATATATTACATATATAGACAAAGGTATATAATAAGCCTGTGTGGTTCAGTTATTGCATAAATATAGTGAAAATTTAATAAAGAAAATTAATGTACTTTTGATTGTTAAGAGTTTGTAAATGTTTAAATCTTTTTTTTTTGATTGATATTGGAAAAATGTATTTTTTTTTTACGTTTACAGTAAAAGCCTCCTTTATCAGAAACAAATTATGAAGTTACTGATTTAACATTGAGGTAAATAAATGATGTTTTAAACTTATATTTAGTAATCTTTGATCATATAAAATTGATTATTAACTGCACAATGCACAAAACTATTTTTTCTTTTTTTATACCCTCAAAGTAATTTTAATTACAATAACCATATAATGTTTAAATACTTGTATATTGTCTATACTGAACCTAATGTAATTAGAAGGGATTTGAACTGAGATTTTCAAGTTTTCCACAGCTACTCACTCCATCTTATGCAACTGATTTACATGGCCATCTCTTCTAATTACAATAACCATATAAGTGAATATATTTTACCTAATGGACATATTTTAAAATTTATATTCACCTTTTTACAGGATCAAAGTATGTTTTTGATTACTTACTGTACTAAATGAAACCTTTGTAGTCATTTAGAAGTAATTTTTACTTTAGATATGTCATAAATGAAAGCATTAATTATTTTACAAGAACACTGGATGAAAATCAGAAAAAATACAATAGTCGTATTTTTATTTTATTTTTAAAATATAATATTGTATGCTGTATAATGAATAAATTCTGCACCATACAATTTTAGCATCAGTGCCACTATTTTATTTTTGGTTGATGTAGCTTTAATGAAATCATTATCTTAAGGTGTCATCAATCTTACAAAAATGGCCACAATCTTGGGGAAAAAATTTCTAAGAAAAAAGTTTTTAAATTCTTTTAAAGATCATTAATCAATTGTAAATCAAAATAGTGGATATAAATTGATGGTGATCACTCTGATGAATCTTCACACAAAAGTTCATCACTATGTGGGAAAACCAGGTTTATATTTATTGCACATACATACATTTTAAGTGGAAACACACAAACATTTTAAATGGAAACTTGGATATTTTAAAGTGGAAAAAATTGTTTTTGAAATATGATTTTTTTTTGGAAGGAAAATTGAAGCATTAGAATATTAGAAACGAGCCATAATAATTGATTATTATCACTTCCATAAATTGCTACACCTTTGCATAATTTGTTCTCACACCTTAATATTCAGAGTAGAAATTATAAATTTTCATGAATTTGTTACACCATTATAGGGCATAAATTTAGAACTAATGAAAATAATGAGTAAAAAAGCAAATACTTTTTGAAGAAATCATGAAGTTGAAGAGGAATATCTTTTTAGAGATAGGGATATCATGGATATGGAGATTATATTAGAATACATTATTTAAAATCAAAGGAAAGGAAAAGAGTATGAAGGAAATTGTTAGATGTTATTAAAAAATAGAGAAATGATAAGTGCTTGATAAGAGTCAAGTGTTAGAAAAAATCTAGAAAAAGGTATGACATTTATGGGTGTTACTAACTCAACACAGGTAATTAATTATATCATACATATAAATATTATATTGATTTTATTTTCGTTGACTTTAAATGAAAAGTTTTTAAATGTGTTATTATTTTCTTTTTCTTTTAATTTTTTTAGAAAACATAAACAAAAAGCACTTTAATTGTAAAATAATAATATATTTAATAATTTTTCTAATTGCGGTAATTAAAACCATTTATTGTAACTGTCTTTAATTAACTGTCTTAATTATGTGCTGTTGTGAAGCTTTTTTAAAAATATGTCTCAAGGCATTTAGATTGGAAGAAAATGATTTTAATTTTTGTGTCCACCCTTGAGCAATAATATGCTCATATTTCACAATGCATTCATTAATTAAGGACAAAATTAAAACATTTGAGTTTTCTGTTTGTTCTTGCTGTATTTTTTTTTTTAAATAATAACAAATCATTGCCTTTTTATTAAAGAGGCTAGGGTGTATTTTAACTTATTTTAAATGATGAAGTGCATATAGTTTATTGCATTATTGTTATACAAATTAGAAAGAGAATTGCTGCTTTAAATTTAGTAAGGAAAAGAGATTAATTTGTCTGTATAGGTGTGAGAAGGGAAGGAGTTAAAACTAGATTTAGCAAACAGGTTCTTTAACTATTTTTTAACTTTAGTATAGCTTAGAATTAAGCAAGAATGTAAAGTTTAATATTCAGGAGAAAATAAACATTGTAGAGATATGATTTTAAAGAAAATAAGGCTAGCAGATAGATTGTTTATATGTATAGGATGTTTTAGGGAACAACGATAAAGGATGAAAGGAGAGGGCAGGGAGAGAAAACGGGAATTATCTTTTTTAGAAAAGCTGAGGAATAAGATATTTGTGAGTATTTTAAGAGAACTAGTTAATTGCCTGCAGTCTTTTTGGTTTTAATAGTGGAATATATCAAATTCTTTGGGTTTTGGTATACAAAACTGTAACATATTTATCAACTGTTTAATTACTTGTATAAATTGTAAATAGTTTTTTTTTAAATGTTCTTTCAATGCAGAAATAATAATATCTTCGATAAAAATCTGTAAATAGTTATTGTGTTAATAAAGGTTTTTATATAAAATAAAAAATATATACAACAAGAAATGGAGGTTTGGAGAAGTCTGACATTTCTGTAGGATATGTATGATAGTAGATAAATGATAATAATGATATAACTGAAACACAGGCTTGTTATATACCTGTGGCTATATATATGTAATATAGGGTATATGAGCACAGACTTTTACACCACCCACCTCTCTCCAATCTATCTAATAACACCGATACACCTACACACATATATGCTGAAAAGATAAATAATCACCAATATGCGTATTTCATGCTAAACCAGCAATCATCAGTTGGTCCAGACTATCATCTTTACACACATATACAGTATAAGTGCTCAGATATATATTAAGATAGACTATCCTCATAGTTTAATGGACAGGGTGGCCTTTGAGCATTCCATCATCAGATTTTTCAATTGGATGGACGGTTGAAGAGTTGGAGTGTGGAGTGGATTGAAGCCTGTCCATTAAACTATGAGGATAGTCTATCTTAATATATATCTGAGCACTTATACTGTATATGTGTGTAAAGATGATAGTCTGGACCAACTGATGATTGCTGGTTTAGCATGAAATACGTATATTGGTGATTATTTATCTTTTCAGCATATATGTGTGTAGGTGTATCGGTCATAGATTGGAGAGAGGTGGGTGGTGTAAAAGTCTGTGCCCATATACCCTATATTACAGATAATAATGATTGTAATAAGAATTCATTATGATTTATTTGTTAAAAAAATTTAAATAATAATACTTGATTGCATGTATAAGTATAATATTTTTGAAATATATTATTCGATATGCAAGTCTATATACAAACTATGAAAAATCATCACACTTCAGAGCAAGTCTTTAATATGTTTTATAAAGATTTAGCCCATTTCCTCTTACCATGTGTGGTATTATTTTTTTTAAATGTGAATATTATTTATGAACTATTTCATTTATAAAGTGCAAATAATTATTTAATAATTATTATTATATTTCTTTAATGTTAATGTGAAAGCACAGTCTTTATTAAATCATCTACTTTTTTAAAAATTATTTTAAAACTTTTCTTGGCTATTCCTATAAATCAATTTGACCATTCTAGCCTTTGTTTATATATTATCTTGTTAAATTTTTGTTAGCTTATATTAAGAGGAGAAAGGTTTTAAGAGAATTTATAAAAATAAAATATTATAACTTCTGATGCATGCATTTGTAGAAAGATATTTGTGCGTTTATATATATAAATAACTATAACCATTAAATGTCTGTATTTTTAAATCATATAATAATAATTCAAACAAATTTATTTAACACAGTATTTAAAATTAAATAATATAAAAATAATATAATATAAAGAATATATTATTTAATTTTAAATACTCTGTTAAATAAATTTGTTTGAATTATTATATATATACATTCACTGTATATATTGCATTAAATTTTTTTATGGACTTAACAGATGTAAACATTAAATATAAATGGGAATTTTCATGTAAAAATTTAGATTAAAATTTCATGATAATTGTATAGACCACAACTGACTATAACTGAAAAAGTAACAATCTAGCAAATAACAATATAACTTGTCAGAACTAGATTTTTTTTTGTTACATCATAGCTAAAAAATATATCTAAACTTATTTCACTGAAATAACAAAAAGCTATTCAATTCAAATGATTTGACAAAACTATTGAATTAGTTAAAATTTTAACAATGAATTTGTTGTTTATCTAATATATTTATATTTTAAATTCATAAAAGGTCTTAAATATATATAAATCATTATTGGAGAAACTTGATTTTGTTTGAAATTTCAGAAAGTTGCTATATTTCACATTCTCGCATATACAGTATATATGTAGTATTTATGTCTTTCTATTAATTGATAACATAATCTGATTATTACATTAGAAGTAAATCGGCCAGAGTTCACCCTTTTAAAGTAGCTCAGACAGCTCTATTATTATTTCTACATCACATGGTTTCTGTTTGCTTTTCCTGTTTTAACTGTTGTTGCCTTTTGTTACATTGTAACAGAAAAATGTATCTTAATTCTTATACAGAAATTTACATTAAATGTTTATACCATATATATACACCATATGAAAATCTGGAATATTTATTGTATATCTTTATTTTTTTAAGAATTTAATCAGAGATACATCCTTGGGAGAACTGCAAAAAATTTTATCAGAAAAACCATTTTCAAAACATTCAATAGGTAAGAATAATTACTTGCATGATTTCTTTTTATATGGAGATAAAATCATTTATTATATGTATACATTATAATGAAAGCATTACATAAGCTAGTAGTTAAAAATAAGTAGAACTATAAAGTTATACAGTTTAGTCAAGAGAGAAATGGTATGGAGTTTGAAATAATAAAAATCATTTATTAAGTAAGGGGAGAGAGAATAAAAAATTAGATGTGTGCTGGCACATTAGAATTTATTACTGATTTTTGTTTAGTCATTCAAATTATGAACTATCATACCATTAAATTAAAACTAGCATTAACAGGTATATAGTATTTAAAAAAAGTGTATGTGCATATATGAAAAACCATTTATACATGAATACATGATAATATTTAAAAAATATCTAAAATTTAAACAATTTTTTCCCCCAAAAATTTTGAATTATTTGGTAAAATATTGTGCATGAACTAAAAAAAGAGAAACTGCATTGGATTTTTTTTTCTTGATGAGCTAAAGTCATCAGTATGAAATAATAACTCTACTAATTATAAAAAATTCACAAGTATTTCCTATACTACTTTATGTATTTAAATATTGCTGAACTTAAACTTAAATTTTAATTTTACTCAGACTGAGCATGCCTTGAACATAGATGTGTCATATTCATATTTATGGCACATCTATGTTGAAAACATGCTTAGCATAAATAAAATTTAATTTAAATTATATAAAAGTCTACCTTTTCTGTGGAAAGGTACATAACATTTACATAATAATTATTAGTAGGCAATTTTGAGATTTAAGAGTCAAGGTTATAAACTTAAATTTTTATAAACTCAAAAGTGTTATTCAAAGATAGAAAGAAAATGTAATTTAAATTAAGTTTTTTTTTTTTTGTATTCCATTTATGAATTAAATCATTCAGTAATTAGGCCATGATTATAAACATATAATTTCTTTTGGTAAACAAGCCAATATATTTTTCAGATAACAATAAAGCGTTGAAAAACAATATCAGTTATAACTGAAATACAGGCTTATTATATACCTGTATCCATATATGTAATATATAGGGTATATGTGAGCACAGACTTTCACATGACCCACCACTCTCCACTCTATCTCATAAGACTGATACACTTGAACAGATATATGTCGGAAAGATAAATAATCACCAATATACATATTTTATGCTAAACCAGCAATCTCAGTTGGTTCACATTACTATCTCTACACATATATGCAATAAGTGCTCAGATATATATTAAGATAGCCAATCTTCATACTTTAACAGACAGGTTTCAATCCACTCCATACTCTAACCGTCTATTCAATTGAAAATCTGACGATAGAACTCTCAAAGGTCACCCTGAGGCTGAGATTCTCGTCATACCCATGTTGACCTAAAGTCAGTCTGAACCCTCATGTACAGGACATAATCCATTTAATACTTATACGAGGGATGGACAGACATCTCTACTATGTAATAACTGAAATACAGGAAAATTGAAATTCAGCAGACAAAAAGAAAAAAAAAACATAATGTAAAAAAGTTTCAGAGCTACAAAGAATAAATTTCAGCAAAGTTATGGATGTAGAAGAATAACTGTAGGAAAAAGAAAATTAACACTTTGAAGAAATAACCTCCAAAATAGAATAGCCATATGAGTAAGATTATTTTGAACAGTTTTTAAAAAGTGTTTTTCTCAAACATAAACCATGTGTTACCAATTGGCTTATATTTTTAGAAATTATATCATAGTTAGTTAAAATATTTCAACATTAAATTTTATTTTTATTTATTTAATATATTTTTTATGTAATATATTTTTAATGAAATATTATAGAATGCAAATTTTTATTTTAAGATGATATCTTATAAACTGTATGTATATAATTAATAAATGATTTTGTTCAGTATGAATATATATCTTTGATGAGCCTAAATGAAGTATTAAACCAATTTAGAGATATATGCAAATAGGCACCATATAAGGGCAATTTAAGTATATATATAGGAATGAAGTGTGATTTCAAATTTCTTTATCATTGTCATAATTTATTAGTACATTAAATTATTTCAAAATTAGAATGCAATAATTGTCTACATTCAGTATTCAATTTTCTAATTGAATGAATAGCATATAATTTATTCATGTATGTGCTTGTAGGTCATCCAATGTATAAAAATGAATTCACAGTGCTCCTAAGTTGTGCTAGACTGTAGGCAACTTATTAGAATAAAACAGATATTTAAGGAATAATAAGGATTGTTAAACCAATCCCCTGAATTTAAGAGATAGCACCAAAAGTATAAAATCATTCTTATTCTTAAAACAAAACTGATTTGCACTAACCAGTATAATCTTTATAGTCAGTCCAGATAGTTCATCAGTTATTTTATTGAGGTCATACTTTGAATAACACAAATTATGTAAATGGATGATTCTTTAATAATCTATTTACTGACCAATATTGTGATGGATAAATTTTAATTTTGTTATGCGTTAATAGAAAGATTCTAGCACATATTGTACTTTTCATCAGATACACAGTATTACATCAACATGTATATTTAATAAATACTATTATTTGTTTATTACCATCATTAGCATTGAGCTCAAACTGAATTTAGGACAACCAGTACAGTATGACATATATTTTAGAATTGTAATTATTAAACATATTACAATCACATCATTGTAATGTCAAACTTATCTGAGTTAATCATATAAAATTATTGACTATAAAAACAAATGATATAATTGTATATGAAGTAGCATTCCCCACTAGTAGAAAATGTGCATAGGGACTGTAATACCAGTAAACTGATTTACTGATAAATTTCAAAATGTATCTTAATTTTTTTTTTTGATAATTCAATATTTTTTTTTACTAATAATTTGATAAATTAGATATATATCAATATGGTACATATATAATTACTTAACTCTTCCTGCTGCACAAGTACAAAGTGCACAATGCTCTTGACCTTTTATGGTGAAATAGATTAATGGTGACAGTACTCATTGATTCATATTCTGTAGATCAGCTTTTGTGCAATGCACAATAATTACTATTTAAATGAAAAATTAAAGTAAAGAGCAGATAGTTCACGACTACTAATGTTTGTGGCAGATATTTTGGTACTTCTATTGAAAAAAATTATTTAATTTTGTACCCTGAAATTTAAAATATAGTTTTTAGAATTTGAAAAATTGTTTTATTTACATTAAAATTAATTTATGACACTAAAGAAGCTTATTTTCATCAATAAAAAAAAAGGGGGAAATATATTCCATTGGCATAGGATTTTTAATGAGTACCAGACCAACAAATGCAGACTCTGAGAAAGCTTTCTTTATTGTAGAATATTCTGTTAAAAACTAGATCATAATTAGGAGACCAAAGTTTAGAGAAAGTGTCTTTTGAGTGCTTATTTTAAAAAAAAAAAGACTTTATTTTAATTATGTATGTCAGTTAAGATTCTAAGTATTGTCAATAGTCTGTTAATATATTTTGATTTATATCCTTTTATATTTTATGTTCAGAATATTGCTTTAATTCATTAGATTTGAATAAAATGTCTTTTTTTGTATTATTTATGGCTATCGAGTATTCTACTCAAACTACAGGTGGCCTCCACAGGCGGCAGATTATGGAATGACTTTAGGCATGAAGGCCAACTATGAATAACAAATAAACAGTTCATCAATGATTAAGTAGTTATTCCCATAAGTTGTTATTCCCTTACAAAGTCTTTTCTGTCTTTCTCTTTTCCTTCATTAGTCACTAAAGTTATTGAAGGATCCTGTATTGTGACTATTTCATGCCATCAGACATCTCATTATACTAAATGTGTTAATGGAATTGTGTGCTTGTCCAGCAACATTTCCATTTTTAATTATATGCTTAGCATATCTGATTCCAATTCCTCCTTTTTTATTTTGCTCAAGCTCTTGAGAATTAAGAAAGCAGTGACAGGCTTAGTAGGTTAGCAGTTCTTAGTTGTCCTTTTGGCTCTGGACTATATAATCACTAATGAATTGGTTTGGAACTGGATTTCAGTGAAGCAGGAATATCATAGTCAAAGATTTTATGTTTAGCCAGCTCTATTTAGGGATTCCTACATACATGGAAATGGAAGAGCTTAGAAAATTAGTTTAAAATGGCCAGTGTCATATTGTCTGGCTATGTTGTCATTCCTGATAGATTTCTCATTTCAGTAGTAGCGATAATAACAGTAATATCAGTAATAGTGATAAAGCAAGAAGTAATGATAGTACTAAAAGTAATTATTATAGATGTAATATTTTTCTGAAATATATGTACATGGAATGTGTGAACTTTACTTGATACAATTCTGAGACCAGATCAGAGGACTGCACTGTAAACTAAGGATCTGTTAAGGATTAAGATCGATATAGTTGCTCTTAGTAAAACCTGTCCCCCAGAGGAAAGAAGTTTAATAGAACAGCTGGATGGATATAAGTTTTTTTTGGAAAGATAGATCAATCAGTGAAAGCGAATGCATGATAGTGGATTTGCTGTAAAGTCTCATTTAATATCTTCTATTATTGGAATTCCTTTTGCATCAATGAAATAATAATGGTATTAAAATGTATTATGCTCTATTAGCAACATTAATTACAGCAATACTATTAAAAGATCAATTTTTTTTTCTTTGAGACTTTAATGCATATGTTGATACAGATAATAGACTTTGTCAAAAAGTTATTTGAAATAATGGTATTGATGCTGAAAATTAAAATGGTTTATTATTACTAAATTTTTCACAACATGTGATTTGACTATCACAGATACTTTGTTTAGGCAGAAAAATCACTTGAAGGAATTGCATTTAATGAAAATTACTTTATAGTTGGAGTCAACACACAAGAGAAGCTCATATTACATGAACACTTATAATAAGCATAGATTATTGGACAGATTATAGATTATTATGCTCTAAGATTAAACTATAATTGCGTTAAAATTAAATATTATTCCATTCATATTCCATAAAATTGATGTTTATACTAAAGAAAAATATATGTGCAAAATATTAATAATTATTAAACATCTAAAATTGCTAATTTGCATTGTCAGGACTATCTATTTTACTGAAGCATTGCATTTTTTAAAGGTCTGTGTTATGGATGCAAGTAAACCTTTTTTGGATTCATTAAAAAGAAAAATCAAGAGTGGGTTTTTGACAATTATCTTATTATTAGTGACTTTACTAAAAGAAATATGTAGCATTATCTCTTTGGCAAATAATATTGTTAAATGTGAAACTTCATAATAAAGACCTCAAGGCAAATATTCAAGTGATAAGAAAACTTAAAAGTGATTAGTAGATTAAAACTGCAAAGAAGCTACAGATATTTGCTGGTCATTGTCATTGTAGATCTTTTTTTTTTTGATACATTGAAAGCAATATGGAATGAGAAATGATATCAAATACCTATTACATCCAGCAATATCATTCTTATGTAATGACAATGATATTTTTAAACTGGTGAAAGCAGTATTTTGATAGTTTTTTTTAATAATGATGCAAAAATTGACTTGACAACTTTGAAAAATATATCCATTTTAGCAAATTTTGATGAGAACAAAGATGTCCAGCTTAATGATATCAAAACAGCTCTTTGTAATCTTAAAAATGGAAAGGCTGCAGGTCCTGATGAAATACCCAGAAAAGTTTTAAAATGTGGTGATACTTATGTTGTGTCTCCTAACTTAATGATGTTTTATTACAATTTTTTAAAAACAAAGATAATAAACAAGATTGCAGTAATTATCAAGAAAGATCATTATTATCTACTATAACAAAGATACTGAACTTGTTGTTTCTAGTTATAAATGAATAATTACCAGAGTCTGAATGTGGTTTTAAAGAATCAAGAAGCACCGTAGAGATGATTTTTGTTACAACACAAATGCAAGAAAAGTATCTAGAACATAGGAGAGATTTGTTTATTGCTTTATTGATTTGATGGAGTTTGATTCAGTTAATAGGATAGGTCTATGACATTGTTTGAAATTAATTGAAATGAAAGGAAGTGTTAATACTATACATAGAAAATGTGAGATATTTGAAATAAAAACTGGTGTTAAACCAGATTGTGTACCTGCTCTAATATTGCTTTTTTAAAAATGTAACAGTAGTCGTTGGAATTTTTTAAAGTGGCTTAATCAACAGAGTTAAAGATGTGATACAGATTTGATAGTGGAATTTTTAATTTGAATCGATTAAGATAAAAAAAAACAAGAACTTTTTTTTTTGGATTCTAAATTTTTAGTTGATGATTGTGCTATTTTGAATTTAATATATAAAAACTTTGTTTTATTAATTAATGTTAAAAAAACTATCAAGTTTTTATCAACCAGTGAGTATAGAAAAATCCTCACAACTTTTAGCTCGGGTAGTTATCAATTGGAGATTGTAAATAAGTTTTTTTAAAAAATATGTTGGTAGTTTTATAAGTAGAAAAATTGGCTTAGATATTGAGGTACAACACAGACTTCAATGTGCTGCTGCTACTTCTAACATGTTAAAAGATAGAGTATCTTGTTACAAGAAAATAATAATTATAACTAAGTTAGCTGTATACAGAGCTATTATTTTACCCAATTTATTGTATGCAAATAAAATTTGGACACTGTCTCAGAATAATATAAAGGGATTAGAAGAGTTTCATTTAAGGATGAGCTGCAAAATTTAAAAAATACAATGATGAGATTATAAAACAAATCATTATATTCTTCAGTTCGCTGGATGTGATATCATTTGATCCATTTTTGTAAAATTACACCTCCATTGGATTGGGCATGTAAAAAAATGAATGAATAAAAGATTTACTAAAATGGTGTTCTATGGTTAACTGATGTTTTCATAGGAAAAATAAATATCTATCAACTTTTTGGTAATTTAAATAAAATATTACAAAATTGAAATTTCAAGAATATATTCTTTTGCTGATAACTTTTGTCAAACTTTTTTATAATCACTTTTTTTAGAAGGCTATATAATATTATTTATCAAAGTTTATTTATTTTGGATAATCAAAAAAAATTATTTAGTTGATTATTTTGAATAGATTTTAATAACTGTTTTATGAATGTCTAACAGGTTTTGATGTCTGTTATTATTTTGTTTTAATTCCTGTAACTAGTCATTTTTTTGTTGTTCTATTCTCTAATGTTATTTTTAATCATGTGCTAAGTCTGTTATAATTCCAAAGCATAGCTAAGAGTTCTTAAAGGCATATTTAAAATATTTCAAAAAGTATTGTAAAATAATATTTAAATAATTAGAAAAAAATAATACTAAGGTGAACAAATTGAAAAAGAAAAATTAAACACTAATATGCTCACAAAATATGACCCAGGTGTCTGATGCTTTATTCAAAGCTGAAATTGTCTGAAAAATCTTAATCTTGTGATTGCAATATCACTAGTAACTTTCGTTTTAATATTTCTTATTTCAACCAATGGCAATTTGTAATTTAACCATTTTATGTTTAGCACTTAAATTTCCACCATTTTTTATTTCAAAATAATATTTTTTTGATTTCAACATTAGTCAACTTTCAAATTTTGCTTTTATGTCTCACAGTTAATTATGTGTACTTGAAATAATATATATAAAAAAATATTTTTGTTGCTAGGGATAGAAAAAAGATAAATTAATTAAAATGATAACTAATAAGCCTTATGAGACAAATAAATATACTATTGTAAACTTTTTCTATGTGTATGTATTTTTTGTCTAAATCTTAATTTAATGAGAAAAAATATTATTTGTATGTTTACTATATAAGTAATCTTTACTATACCAGACCTCATTATGTTTATATTTTTTTGAATTTGCTTTTAGAAAGCAATGTTTATTGATATAACAAACAGTTATATTGAGAAAAATATATTACAATCATTGATATTAATCTTACATTTTAAAATTTCAGATTTTTTTTTGTATGTTGAGTGAAAAAAGATTATATATATTGGAATATAATGGATTTTTTTTTTATAATTATCTAAGGAAAAATTCTGCCATGATGTAATATGACAACTACCAATTGTCAGTGCAAGCTGAAATCAGGCTATCTACTAATAATGATGATGATGATGATAATAATAATTATTATTATCATCATCATCATCATCTATTTGATGCTTCTTAAATTAAATATGGGACTGCTTTTAAATTAGCATTATATTTGATATAAGAGTTGTTAGACTTAAATATTTTATGAATGTGAAATTTTGAAAAATAACAATTTATTTGAATTTTACAAGCAACCGAATCTTTTTTTTTTGCAAAAAAAATATATATATTATTTTAAAGAAATCAAGTCATATATTCTGAAAAGTTTGTTAAGAACTATTTGCAAACTCATTATATAATATTATTTTAAATATTTTTGCTAATTTATAAGTGTAAATAATAAAATATAATGGGAGTTTTCATGTAACAGTCTATCCTTCAGATATTGTCAGTGGTAGGATAAAGATATAATTCATCTCATTAAATCTATTCTCTGCAGCTGGAAATGGAGCTCTGACTAGCTAGTTTAATAAAATTTCAACTACAATACAACCAGGTGACAAGTAGGCAATGCAAGCTGAATCCACATCATCTAGTAACAGTAATAGCATTTATTTGATTTACATTAAATCAAAAGTGAGTGTTTTCTGAGCCATTATGTTGGTAATTTTTTTTCTAAATGTATTGGAAATATAATAGGATTACATATATATAATTTTGTGAAGAGGTTTGGTTGTGAAAATTCAAAGTTGCTATATTTTACATTTTTACATATCTAAAATATTTTTGATTGTTTTCCACTCTTATATCTGCTAAAATATTAAATTAAAATCAGTTTCACTTTTGATCTAACATTGTTAAACAGATATTGTCACTGGATGATAAAGTTTCAACTTGAATTGGCAGATTTAATTGGCTATTCTTTGGTTATGTTAGCTAAAATTTTAACTAATTTATTACATGAAAAAAATACTATTGCCTTTCACTATTTACATCTACAATGAATTGTGAAAACAAATTAATTGGTTCAAGAATGTCATTCATTATATCCTTGGTTCACTTTGACTTACGTTATATATATATAAAAGACATATTTTGCAGATTCATCCATATTAAAAAATTTTAAATATTGATATACTGATGTTTCAACTTGATTACACAAGTCATCTACTGGGTGATAAAAGGTAGAAAGATGGTTGTAGAGGCGCAACAATCACTGATTTGAAAAAACATTAAAGTTCCACCAATAGCAAAAATGTTAAATCAAGAATGTTTTTTAAAAAAGTCTTTCCAAATAGAAGGAATTTTGCATGTATCATCTCGTTTATTGATACAGTCTGGCCTTTTAAGTATCTCAATGGCTTCCTCTAATTTTGCACTAGTAGAGATTATCACATCTGGATATGGTCCTGGTACTAAAAAAATCAATTTTATGACCTGAATTTATAGTATGGAGTGAGAGTGCTGATGACGATGAGTGTTGTTTAACTGCATTAGCATGCTCATCTCTCCTAACACTGATGTGATGATTACTCATACCTATGTAAGAAGCATTACAATTTTCACATGAGATTTGATAAACACTGTGAGATTCAAGAGGGATTGAATTCTTCGGCTTGGTTATTATAAGCTAGATGATACATGCAAACTTCCTCCTATTTGGAAAGATTTTTTTAAAAAACATTCTTAATTTAACATTTTTGCTATTGGTGGAACTTTAACGTTTTGTCAAATTAGTGATTGTAATGCCTCTACAACCATCTTTCTACCTTTTATCACCCAGTAGATGACTTGTGTAATCAAGTCGAAATATCGGTATATCAATATTTAAAATTTTTTAACACGGATGAACCTGCAAAATATGTCTTTTATATATGTAACCCGTGAAAATCTTCGTATCAACAAATATATATATGGTTGCAGAAATGGATTTTCTGTTAAGTGAAAATAGACTGATTCTCTTTGAGGCATTAAAGGAACCAACAAGGTAAAGACTTAATTATTAGTTGATTATTCATATAATAAATAAGCATGGGTGGGCTGTTTGCCAACACATATCAATGAGTATAATGAGTTTCTTGGCTTTTAACACTATTGTCTTTCTTCTCTGTTGTCTAATAATGTTTACCCAAAATATCAACTAGAATTTGTTTTAAATGCTAGATGAATATGGATGGAAATAGTAGTTCAGAGCCTAAGGCAGAAAGTATATAATAAGGTAATTCTTTATTTCCAAAACATTTTATAGCATTTTTACAAGTTATATTTTGTGAATTAGAATAGGAAGCTTCGAGAATGAAAATACACAAAGATTACCTAAAGTGTAGATTTTTCAGATTATGTGGTTGTTTTTGAAAATAGTGCATCAGAGCTTTAGGAATGCTGCAAGAATTATTAGATGAAAATAATAAAGTAGGACTAAAGATACATATTAAAAACACTGAAGTAATCTAATGCTTAATTGCAAAATGGAAGTAACTAACTCCCACTGAGTTATCAAAAAACATTGCAACAGTAGAATGATGCCATTCTATCTTTGGGCTCTGTTGTTATATAAGCTAATTTTTAATTTGGTTTTTAAATTATATGGTGAATTTTGTCTATTATTTTAATTTATGTACAAACAAAATGTTTTACAATCACTATTAATATATCAAAGGATGAAGAACGAATCTAACTTTTAAGACCTTTGAAATATTAGTTTTAATAATTGTAATAATAAATAAATAATCATAACTTTCTAAATATTTGTAATTGCAAAGCAGAAGTTACAGCTATTTAGAAGTTATGATTATTTATTAAATATTTCTCTTAATGTTCAAAGATTGTTAAAAGTAAGATTCATTCTTCATCCTTTGAATATATTGTAGAACATTTAGACTGTACATAAACTAAAATAATAGACAAAATTTATTGTATAATTTAAAAACCAAGTCAAAAATTAAGTTTTATATAGCTACAGAACCCAAAGATAGAATGGTATCATTCTATTTTTTTTCATTGGTTATTGATGCTATGTATTTTATTAGGAGGTAGTTACATATGCTTTGCAATTATAGATATTTAGAAATTATGATTATTTATTTACTATTAAAGTAATGTTTAATAGATTTTTTTCAGAAAAAGAAACTAAAGATTGCTTATTATGAAATAAAAGAAGTTAGCAATTATAAACTCCTTAATCAGATTATTCATAGAGTTAAAAACTTAATAGATGAAAGTAACTATGGAATGAAACATGGATGTAGTTTTTGATAGAAATAACTTAATATTAAAAAAAAAAAGTCTAAATATTTATAAAATAGGTTTTTAGTAGAATGTTTTTTTTACCATTTTCTTACTTATCTGAGATGTGGATACTGAAGAGGAGACTAATACAGAAATTTCAGGCTTCTCTATGAACTAACAAAAAGTGGAGGTTGCTAGTAACAAGAAGCATATTCCAAGTTAAAATAGTTGGGTGAGAGAACAAAGTGATGATAATGAGATCATTGAAAAAAAATCAAAAGATTGAAATATAGCTGGCTGAACTTATTGCTATAGAAGAAGTGATAACAAATGGACAACTAAAGTCTTTATCAGGATTGCAAGAGATTTTAAAAGACCTAGGAAGAAACTACATGTTAGATGGATAAACTAAGAAAGGTTGTTGTATGTTGTGGAGAAGAGAAGCTAGAGTTCAGAGTAACTGGATTAAATTTGAAGAGATCTTCATCCTGCAGTGAATTTAGCAAAAAAAAATTAAAAAATATCATTGTAAAAATACATATAAAATTTTATTGTTATATATAGTACACAGTTATATTTAAAAAAACAACAACTAAAATTCGTCTTTTAAATGCATAAATTAAAATACAAATTTATTATATCCTAATAAAAATTCACAGATCTTGATTTCAGAATTTTCATGTCTTGTGAATTAATGTTCAGCAGCCGCCCTATTTGTGTTAGAACCTCATCATACTTTGTAATATTATGCAATTATTTTTTCTGAATCCAGTGGATCTAATTTTTCTGGCAATAAATTCATGCAACATGTGCGCATATTTGTAGATATATATATATATGAAAAACAAAAACAAGTTATCCACGTAACCTGCTATCACTTGTTATTTATGTTCAAAAGATGGCGCTTTACCAAAACCACCGAACAAGTGTAAAATTTGTTTACATAAATGAAAAAAGAGTCAGAATTAACTACCTCTTTCATTTGCTCACCCCCAGATCAGCTGATTTCAAGCTGGTTTGCTCTCCTCAGTGAGGGATAGAGTATAGAAACTAGATCTAAACACTGACTCTCAAATGTTTATGCAAAACATTTCTATCAGATTGCAAGCGTGAATTTTTCAGACCGGTAAAGTCTTCAAACTCAGCCTAGCAAGCCAGATATTTATATGGGTCTGATCTCAGTTCAGTATCACCATATAATCAAAGTCTCTGCAATATAAATCATTGCAAGAAAACTTCAAAGGTACATTTATGAAAAACAAAAACAAGTTATCCACGTAACCTGCTATCACTTGTTATTTATGTTCAAAAGATGGCGCTTTACCAAAACCACCGAACAAGTGTAAAATTTGTTTACATAAACAAATATATATTAAATGTAATCAGGAAAAAATATTTGAAGTTTTGTTGGTCTATGCCAGGTGCCTACAGTTAATTATTAAGCTGAGTTCTTTAAAATATGTTGCAGACTTATATTTATATAACTATACTAGCGAATTGGACTTGGATTCCAAAAACAGGATTTTTTTGAATTTAAGGCTATGACTTTAATAGTTTAAAAGAAGTAAAAGATACCTTCTTAATTTGAGATGTATAATGTTCAAAAGTTTTTACCAATGAAGACTATTAAACAGAATCTAGTCTGGAATATAATTATAGTAGCACTGTCATCTGGTGTCTATTGCTTGCTCAAACTCATAATAGATGTCTCTGAAATGTATAGAACAACTTCTAATAACAGATTAAAACTTCTTTTTTTTTAAAAAAAAAAGAAAAACTAGTAAAAAAAAAAATATTCCAAAGCATATTGCTAGCTGAAAATTAAATAGAAAATATTCAAATCACCTTCTTTTTGATCTGCTATTTGAAGTTCAGACTTTATATTTATTCCCAAATGGCATTGCTGAAATATCATACTGTTTGGGAGGATGGTTTGAATATTAAATAGAATCTTATATTGATCAAGTTTTACATATACAGTTCATTTATGATTTTTTTCTAAATATTTTTTTAGAAAATATAATTTATTAAGAAATTAATAAAGTGAAACTAATCATGAATTTATTTCTCAATGAAACTTTTTATTTTCCATTAGAAATGAAGATTATTGAGCAAATTTATTTTAAAAAAATCAGTACACCAATACTCATCTGATCATTCCGAATAGATTGTTAAATAGCTGGATGGATTGGTTGTTATAAACTATCTATCTGAAAAAAAAAAAAAAAAAACACTTTAGCAATTGTGATTTGAAAAAAATAGCAGTGTTCACTTGATTCAGATTAAAACCCAAATTATAGTCATAATAAACAGTTGTTCTAAACATAACTTCAGTAAATGTTTATTAAAAATATAGATGTATATTATCCTCTTTTTTTATTGCTTAACTTTTAAATTATTTAAGAATATTAATACTCTTACTACATTGCTTATTGTTTGTACAAATCTTTTAAGTAAACTTTTTAAAAATAAGATTTAATTTTTAATTTGGAACAGTCCTCAATATAACTCATAATGATTCATATAAAATGCTATTAGTATTGTCAAGTACATTGATAAGATTATGTTTGAAGGTTCATGTTAAACAGTAGATTCAATAGAGTGCCACTGATTTCATAACATTTCTATTAAAATCATTCCTATATATCTTTTATTTTTAGATACAAACTGAATCAGTGTCGTCATGATCTGATGTAGGAATCTTTTGGAATTATCTAATATTTTTTATAACAAGTTTAGTTTTAGTTCTAAAATGAATTTCATTAGGCATATAAATAGTTTACAAGTTTTTAAAAATTAGGAAAATAATTTCACAATTCAACTAGCTATTACAAAGTAATTTTTCATAATGTTAAAATAAAAATTACAAACATTTCATTATTAATCAAGATAAAATTAGAACAAGTATAATAAAGAACAATTAAGAAATAGAGAAAGATAGATTTTACTTGAGGTATACCAAAGACATATGATAGAAAAAAAAACTGGTAAGAATTAACTACTTATAATGGGACCAGAATAGAAACAAGTTTCCACATAGCAGCAATAATACAATAATATCCAGAGGGATTAGCACCCTATCTCTTTCTCTAGTCTTTAAAACTTTATTATAAAACAGGGATTACAATTCCCTGAATGTAGTGATGAAACAAAAACGGCATCTTAAAAACTAAAGGATAAACATAAGGAAAGTAGTATTTCTAATTAAAGGAAAAAAAACTATGTTTAATGCTATCAATGAGAGTGATAATAGAGGAAATTTGAAATTTGGTGAATGACTTGATATTTTTATAGGTAAGAAGAGAATGACATTAGCATAAAAAATAGTGAATCATTTTTCATAGTATAAATGAATAATATTTTCATTATGCAAATTTATACAAATGTATTCAAATTATGTAACTCAATATGAGGTTGATAAGGAAGATATAAAAGGAAATTATACAATATAACAAGATGATTAATTAACAGGACTAATCATCATCATCATCAATCATTATCAATCCACTGCAGGATGAAGGTCTTTCGAAGTTCAATCCATCTCCGATCTTTAGCTTCTCCTCTACACATCACCCCTACATACTTTCTTATTTCATCCATCCATCTCAGATGTAGTCTCTTTCTCGGTCTTTTACAATCTCTTGGAATCCAGTTTAAGATCTCAATTGTCCATCTATTATCATCTCTTCTAGCAATATGTCCAGCCTAACTCCATTTCAGTCTTTTAATTTTTTCAGTGAGGTCAGTAAGACCTTTTGTTCTCTTACCCATATATTGCGTTTTCAATCTCTTCTTGTGACTCCCAATATGCATCTCTCGTACTTCTTTGGGTAATCTGAACTCTCTGTATTTCTCTTCTATTAAGTGTCCAAAGTCTCAGATCCATGAGTAAGAACTGGTAAAACACATTTATTAAAAACCTTCCTTTTCAAACACATGGCATATTTCCATTTAGTATCAAGTTATTTCTACCAAAAGCACTCCAACCAAGTTTAATTCTATGATTAATTTCATCCATTATGTTTTTATCTGTATTAATAATCTGACCAAGGTATTTGTAACTGTTAACTTCTTATAACTCATCATAATCAATCTTTATTTTCATATTTTGAGAAAATCCATTAAACATTACTTTAGTCTTTTTTAACATTTATTTTCCTACTTTCCTACTTTCATCTGATAACTCCAGCAACATTTCCTGCAGCTCTAAAACATTATTTGCAAAAACAACTATATCATCTGCAAAATCTAAATGACTTAAATAATCTCCATTTCCTTTTACTCCTTTAGTTTCCCATTTTAATCCACAAAATACTTCTTGCAGCACTGCTGTAAAACGTTTTGGAGATATGGAGTCACCCTGTCTTACACCCTTCTCAATGTTGACTTTCCCAGTATCATTATGTAATCTAATTGTTGCTGTTGCATTTTTATAAATATTCTTTAAAATATGACAATATCCTGGATCTATACCTTGATGATCTAATGCTTTAATCACTGAAAAAATGTTTATAGAATCAAATGCCTTTTCATAATCTACAAATCCAAAGCATAATGGCAACTCACATTCATTTGTTCTTTCTATAACTTCTCTCAATACCTTGATATGATCTACACTACTAAAACCTCTTTTAAATCCAGCTTGTTCTCTTGGTTGGTGGAAATTCAATGTTCTCCGTAGATGAGTTGTAATTACCTTGGTGAAAATTTTGTATAAAATTGATAAAAGGCTGATAGGTCTGTAATTTCTAATATCTTCTTGATCACATTTTTTAAATATTAATATTAATACTGCATTCTTCCAATCATCTGGTATATCTTTATCATTTACACATTTGGTATATAACTTTGCTAAAAAATTTTCTATTTCTTCACCTGCTTTTTTTAATATATCAATTATAATTCCATCATAACCTGGAGCCTTTCCTTTCTTCATACATTTAATTGCATGTCTCACTTCTTCATTTAAAATTCTGGGCAATTCTGAAGATGTAATAGATATAGGAGGTAATTGTTCTTTATTACTATATAATTCTTGATAGAAGTCTTCTACTCAATTCTTGATGTTATCTTTCTTTTTAGTAATAATTCCATCTTTTTTTCTTATTGCAGATATAAATTTCCTACCACTATCCAAATATTGTTTTACACTCTTGAGACTTTTATTCTCTTCTACAGCTTTCCTTGCTTGTTCACAGTTATACTTTCTTATATCATTTTCAACTCTTGTCCGTATCATTTTACAAAATTCGAGATATTCAGTCTCTTTTAATGCATCATTTTTCTATATCTTCATATTCCTTTTTTTCTTCATAAATTCTCTAGTCTCAGTAGAAATTTTATTGGTCAATTGCTGCTTTTGACTATCAGCAAATTGGTTGCAGTTTTTAAAAGTATATCAGTTATTTTCATATTAATTTTTTTCAAATCTGAATCATGTTCTAAATCTACTAATACTTGAAACTGATTTGTAAGTTCTAATTTAAATTCATTTGAATGTTTCTGATGATTAGGAATGTCAACTGTAAATATTGTTTTCCTTAATAATTTTTGTCTCTCTAGTTTTGTATTAACACATATCTTATATCCTACTATTCGATGATCACTTCCTGTGTTAAATTTATTAGTGAACTTTGTTCAGTGAAAGTCTACTATTAAATTGATTTTATTAAATAACATTTATAAATGCAAATGGTAGCATTTGATTATGAATATACACACAAAAATATATATATTTATGAAGTGAAGTTAATATGCTTTGTTTTAAATTTTCTACTTATAGGATTTTGGTCAAATTAGATTAATATCTAAACTGCAAATTTTATATTTTTGTAACAGAAGTGGTTCTACTATGAACTAAAATAAGTTAATAAATATTTTATTCTTTAAAGCATTTTTTCAATTAATATAATAAATGATTTGAAATGATGCTATTGCATCACATGAACACCCTGTAATAAAACATATACTTACATAATGTTGAGTTATTTATTTATATAGCATTATGTTTTAATGGTAAATTTATATATGTATATTCACTTGTTTTATAAATTAAATAATATTCAAGCTTATGCAACTTAATTCATTAAATTCATAAAATGTAGATATTGTATACATTAAATATGTGATATAAAAATGTTTATTCAAAATTTTATAATAAATGCTAGAATAATAAATATGTACATTGATTTTTTTAAAGACATTTTGTAAATTTAAAAAATGAAAAATGAATATGTAGATTTTAAAATAAACCAATATTAAATGCAAATAGAAATTATAGATTAAATGAGAATAAGTATGCATACTGATTGTATTAAGCAATAATTAATGCATATATAATCTTGATGAAAATAAAATATAATGAGGATGATGTATTGGTTTTTTATATTTGCCTCTTGATATCATATAAATATCTCCATTGCTACTTTGTGTGATGATCCATAGTCACAAAAGTTAAACACACAATATTTATGTAGTTGTCTTTTAAACATATTTATACTAAAAAAAATATCTATATCATTGAAACTGTAGTAAGGATCATTTCCATGGTCTTTATTAGATATTTTGGATTAGGAAAATATAACTATACTATAAATACAAAAATATTGTACAACAACTTTGTTAATAAAACTCAGATATAGTGAGATAATTTTTATAAGTTGGGAGATATTTAACAGTTTTAAAATATTACATTTGTAAAACAAATGATTTTTCTCTTTTGAAGAATTTTTTTTTTTTAGTGACAAATATTGCATAATAATCTTATATATTTTTTTTTTTTAAAAATAAATTTATAGATAATATTTAATTTCAGATTTTTCTTCACTATTAATAATTATGTAAGGTTTAAATATAATTGCTATGTACTCGTCCTAAAGTGAATTAAAATTTAATTTTATATATCTCATAGTTTTAAGATACACATGTGATAAATAAAACAAACACTGTAAATAATAAATTAAATAATGAAAAATACAAAACATAAATATCATATATGCTCTTCTTTCATGATATATGACATATGTGAATAAAATCAGTTATTATTCATTTATTATGGATCTTTCATATAATTTATGTTTTTTTCATTAAAATATTAACTTAAATAATAATAGATGATAATTATATAAAGAATTGTATTGTATAATAGATATATTAATCCTTACTGTCAGCTATTTGTTTATTTCATTATAAATAATATTAATTAGATTGATCAATTCGATTTACTTTCATTTAATAATTTTGCCATCAAATTGTAATATTAAATAATAATAGATTACAACTTGATGTAATCATTTTTATATTTAGAAATAATTTTATGACATCTTTGCATTGGCAGAGTGTCAGACTCTAGAATGTGGAATTCTAGGATTGATTTTTGGGCTGGCACTCAAACTTCTTATGGACTCTTGAACAATTTAGCTATTTCAATATTTTTTTTTTTTTGACAATTGAAATATATATTCTGAATTTAATTCTTTTTGTTACTGACAATTTAAATTTTAATTAAAATAAGAAAAACAATTTAACTCTGCTTTTATCAATAAATAATATTTTTAAATTACCTTTTCCCCCCTCTCACATTGTTTATTATAATTATATCTCCCGAATCTGTAAGTAAGAAAATTATTAAAAAAAATTAAATATTCATTTTAAAATGAAATTTCCATGAAATGTGAATCATATAAATTAATTCAAACTCAGTTTCTTAAAAACAAAAACAAAAACAAGAATAAAAAAATGGAAAAGAAAGAATGCCTAAAATTGTTTAATGAGATTGATTTTAATTTACATCATCATATTGTATTTAAAATACATTACAATAAACATCTTGAATGGAAAAATAAAATTAATTTTTTCATATCAATTCATATAATAATTAATATATTTTAATTGTTTTTTTTATATATATCATTGAATAAAAGAGCTATGGTTTTATTTTTATATTGGATATTTTTACACTCAGCACATTTCTGCAGTTAAATATATAATTCTTAATAATGCATATAATATTGAATAATTGATTATTGTCTTTCTATCTATTTTTCTAAATATAATGTCACAAAAATGCTTTCTGTATTTGTTTTTAAAACCAATCTAAATTATTATTATTATTTTGTATATATATTTTCTTATTTGTTTCAGTAAATTAACTGCACATTTTATTTATGATACAACTTTTAAAAACTCTTGGAATGGTTGACATATTACAATTTTTTCACTATACAATATATATATTAACATGATCAATCTTGTTATCAAAATCACACTTTTCTTTATTTTTGCCATAATATCCTATAAATACAATTTATCCAAACTGCTTCAAACACTTCTTAGCTCTGAAGAAGACTGAAGGTCAGTCAAAACGTAGGTGTATGTATATGTACAAATAAAGAGTTTTGCTAAAAAGTGTTTGAAGCAGTTTGGATCAATCTTGTTGTTGTCAAAGTTGTTAAATCTAACATAATTTTAATTATGTAATTTTCAAATTTTGTCTGGTAAAACAATATCATAATGATAATATGCAGCAAATTATTTAAAATAATGTGCTATTATGTATTTGTGAAAATGTATTATATACATGAAATATGGCATTTGTAAGAGATGAAGTAATAAATTATTTCATTTTTTTAAAACAAAGTATATATCAGATTTTGATTTATAGAAGTCAGTCAAAGCTTTAAAAAACTTTCTAAATAAGTTTACAAATTAAGTTTTTAAGATGGTATAGAGATGTTATTGTTTGTATATATATATATTAAAACGGGACGATCCTTTTCAGGACTCTAGGAAGTCGCATCTAACTATAGTCAGACTTTGAGTCTTTTTATAGAATGCCATGGATGATGTGATTTAAAATATCATCCAATTCACTCCTCTATTAATAACCTCGTTACTCTCAGAATTCAAGCTCAGAGTAGAAATTTGCAATCGACTCTCTTTAGGCATTTCCACAAATATCCCATAGTAATAATAAATTTAATATAAGCTATATATAACTTCTTTATAAATATTAAATCACTAAGTTGATTTAACATATATATGCATGAGTATGTATATTTATAAATATTGGTTTTATATAGCTTATATTAAATTTATTATTACTATGGGATATTTGTGGAAATGCCTGAAGAGAGTCGATTGCAAATTTCTACTCTGAGCTCAAATTCTGAGAGTAACGAGGTTATTAATAGAGGAGTGAATTGGATGATATTTTAAATCACATCATCTATGGCATTCTATAAGAAGACTCAAAGTCCGACTATAGTTAGATGCGACTTCCTCGAGTCCTGAAAAGGATCGTCCCATTATACATGGCGCCCATACTTAAGGCATGAAACAGTAGTTTTCCATTGGTTAAATCCATAGCTTAAAAAAATAAATAAATATATGAGTATGTTGTGAATTGGTAAAAATACTGAATAATAAATAATAGAGACCTTGAAATAAAATAAACCATAGCAAACAGATAAATCAGTCACTTTAAAATAAATAAATAAATACAATTATAATTTGGACATTAAAATATATATTATAACAACATCTTATAAAAGTAGGAAAATAGAATTACATTTAAGGGCATAAGCACAGCATGAAATCTTATGGCATATATTAAATTATTACTTTGAAAGGAAAGTTACTTATATTTATATATAACTTTAAATTTTTTTTTTTCGTTAATGATAACTAGAAGTGGGAAAAGGCTAATAATAATGGAAGTAAAAAGTTTCGAAGAATCTTTAAGTAATAAAGATAGTGAAATAGAAATTACTTCAATTAGTGATGAACAAGAGTCTTTACAAGTCCTAATGTCTGAGGGGTCTGTAGAAGAAGTTGAACATCCTTCACAAGTTCATATGACAGATCAAATATTACCCCAAACACAAAAGGTAACTGAAGCTATAATAGTACAGCCTCAAGGAAGTGATAATTATATGGCTCAATTGGTCCGAATGATAATGGATATGAAAGCTGATATGGTCACCAAAGCTGATATGAATAATATGAATTCTGATATGAATAAAATGAATTCTAAGATGGATAATATGAAAGCTGATATAAATAATATAAAAGCTGATATGAATAATATGGCAACCAAAGCTGATATAAATAATATCAAAGCTGATATAAATAATATAAAAGCTGATATGAATAATATGGCAACCAAAGCTGATATGAATAATATAAATGCTGATATAAATAAAATGAATGCTGATATGAAGAGAGAAATGGCTAGAATGAACGATAATATGGTAACTAAAGTTGATATAGATAATATGGAAAAGAAATTAAAAGAAGACTAATTTCTATAAAAGAAGAGTTAAAGAAAGATATTGATAATGTTAAAGAAAAGATGCAAATAGAAATCAAAGTTGTTGTTGAAAAGAAACAAACTGCCAATGAAGTAGAAAGACTTCATGACCCAAAAGCATCAACGATATCAATGGCAATAAAATGCCAAGAATCCAAAACTTACCCTGAGCATGAGATATGTGAATATAATGATAGCATCCAGAACAGATCACTCTTAGTTCAAATGAATATTTCAGAAGAAAACTGTCATGACTATCATTTTCCCATACAGCAGAACAATGAAGTAGAAGATCATTGCAGCATTACTAAAGTGCTTGAATCTGATCCAAAAATCTTAGAAAAAAAAGAGGATATGGATCATGTGAAATATAAATTAAATTCTGAGTCTCAGGACTTGAAGGAAACACAGTCAACTGATAATACTGAATGTCTAGATAAATTAAGACTTCGGATTTCTTGTATTAATAACAAGTTAAATCATGAACTCATGAAACTTGAGATGACTCCAGAATCTAAAGATATAATAGATGAATACAACAGTGAAATGTATTTTGAGTCATTCCACCATATTTGTTTTTACTCCCAAAACAAAAGTAAAACATTTCATCAACAAAGTGTTGATAAATTGTATGACAACCATCTGATAATATCATTATCAATGATAATATTTAATGGAAAAGAAGGTTGTTTTAATAGAAAGTTTAATATAGAAGATATGAATGAAGGCAATAGATTTAATTGTCTTAAGTGTAAATTATGGTGTATGAACCATCACCATAATCCTGAAGATAAACAAATTATAAAAAGTCTTCAGACAATAATAAAAATATTTATAATACTATCTAAGAGACAGAAAGGTTCACAATTCCATAGATTGTGTAATACTTATGAAGGTCCCATCACATTCATTGAACATGTTAATGGATGTGCTTAAAATGTAAAGCACACATATAAGGAAGGACTTCATGGATTATGACTTTGGGATGTGACAATGGACTTTCGGTAATGATAGAATTCATTAGGCTGTTCTTTTAGGAGAATAATTGTGTATATGTATATAAATAATTGAAGTTGATATTAATAGCAATAAAAATGCATCAAGTTAACCAAAGTATAAAAAAAATACTTACAGGTTTATTAAAGTTCAAGTTGTGGTTAGTTAACTAAGTAATAATGGTAGATTAATTAAGCATCACGATAATGCAATCTGATGTTGACACACTATTTATAAAATGCAAGTCCATTATTATATATTTTGATATGGATATGTATAAATAAGACATTTATTTTATATAGTGTGATGTTAAATTGTAATAACAATCACCATTAAGCAAATGTACATGTGCTTTGTGGATATATATATGGATACAAGAGAAGATAGAGTAAAAGCTTATAAACAACTTGTTAAAAAAAGGCCAGTCAAAGAAATAAAAATGTGAAGACAATTTCACACAAGTTCCAAATTGGGGATCAAGTTTTTATAAAAACACCTCATATGAGTAAACCCCAAGAGAGCAAATATCAAAAGTTTTACCATCAATATGAAGGACCTTATACTATCATAAAGCAAACAGGTCCCAATGCATTCTGGATAAATATAAAGGGAGACATTAAAGGCACTTACAATGCTAGAGCTTTAAAACTCTATTTTGGTCAAACAAATTAATAATGTTTGCTACATTTTACTTATGTATAAAGTAAAATATTGAAAGAAAAGATAATTTAGAATAGGGAAGTGGGGGGGAAGTTTTCATTTAAAAGTATATGGGTATATATATGTATAAGATGTATATAAGTCAAAAGAGATATTAATTTTCTTTGATGAGGGTATGTTGAACAATTAAAATTAATTCTTAGATACTTGAAAACTAAAACTGTTTAAAGAGTTAATCCATGCTAAATGATGGATGTTCTTATGTTTTGGATAATTCTCAAAAGAGTCCATAAGTCTTAAAGAAAAGCAGGATGGAGAATACCAAACAAATATATGTGTCATCTATAAAATAGGCACATGACAATAAATCCATCAAAGGAAAATAAATAAAAAAGAGAAGAAAAAGAAAGAACCCTATATATATGAACCTTTTTGTCCTTCTGTTTAAAGTGAATAATATTTAATGTAGAGAAAGAGAAAGGGTTAAAAAAATAGAGCAAATAATAAGGGTTGATAAAAGCAGGAAAGAAAAACAAGCTACACAACTTTATATTTAATGCATACATTGACACACATTAAGTGTCCAAATTTTAATGGTAAATATAAAATTTGAACTTTTTAAGGGAGGGGTAATGTGAGAGTACCATATGAGCCTCACCTAAAACAATTTGTGTTTCTTTGTGAATTTAACTGTGCCTATATCAAATCGACAGATATAAATAACTTACACCTATCTTAAGCTTT
The DNA here is from genome assembly GCA_028023455.1 of Epiperipatus broadwayi. NCBI lineage: Eukaryota > Metazoa > Onychophora > Udeonychophora > Euonychophora > Peripatidae > Epiperipatus > Epiperipatus broadwayi. The sequence goes on along the minus strand of JAQFVV010001372.1, from coordinate 1,838 downwards.
TCATGTATCAGATATATATATAAACTAGTTAGTATTAAAAGAATAATTCTAAAAATGAATAATTCTAGTTTATTTATACACACACATTAATAAAATGTTTCTAACTAATAGTATTTTTTTTTGTTAATATAAAACTTGACATTTGACAAAGCCTTAAGTCAACATTGCATTTTTATCAGTTGAAACAAAGGAAATAAATGTTTGGGGTTCATTACAAATTGTATATGTTAAACAATATAGAGCGTGAGCATGATTATGTGATATCCTTGCTGAAATTAATCCAGTATAAAAACAAACTAATATTGTTATAACAATAATCTTCTATTTAGTTATCAAGGCAAGAACTACATTTGTAAATTTAAATGTGTTCGAATTTAGAACACATTTAAGAAAAATTAAAAAAAGAAGATTCAATATTTTAAAACCTGCTTCAAGTAATTAATTTACTGCCTTTGAATATTATAAAGAACTATAAAAAAAATAATCACTGTAATTAACAAGGTTATAACAGTTATCAACTTCTTCGAGATGAGATTACAAAATATAAATTTAAGAAGACAAAAATTTATAAAAATGTTCTTTGGCTAGATAATTTATGCCAGAGATTTCTACTGATGTTTTAAACCCGAACATGTAAATTTATTCCTACTTAATCAATGCCTAAAATATAATCATCGTAATTCTCATTTAAAAAGCTGCTTTAATATTGGAGTATTATATTGAAGAAGATGTTAAATATTTTACTACATAAATATTTAAAGAATGAATATCTGGATTGCCTCTTCGAAGGATGATCAATGAACTTTATGTTTCAACATTCATCATCATTTTATTTCGTCTAAGGAGGGATATAAAACCGCATCCTTTCTTGTCTTGAATTACTTCATTGTATAATTTAAGAACTCTTAAACTATATTTCCTTTGTGGACAATTATATTTACTTAGAAAAATTACTTCGTATATTAAAGTGGAGAACTGATAAGATGAACACTTTATTTTTTTTTTATTTATTTAATAAAATTTAGATGTTGATATTTTGATATATACTCTGATGGAAATGACAGCTGACTAAGGTAAACGTTTTTAAATTATTTCAATTTGGAAGTAAGTTTTATTATATTCCAAATTGAATCTTACATGACAATTAACATAATATATTTTTAAACATACATAACTAATATCAGAATACATTTTATTATTAATCTAGTGTGAATGGATATTATCGTATATAGACATACAATACACACTGAATTATTTTAATGACACAATAGGTAGATTTATAATGTGTCATGTGTATTTATTACACGCATGATTTTAAATTATATATATATGTAAATGATTACATTATTTTTTTTTTGAATATTAAATAATTTATTAGTGTATATAAGCACAGATTATAATTCTAAATTTTAATGTTTTTATGTGATAATATTTTTGTTTTTTATTACTGATTAAAATGTGTTAAACTTGATTTTAAAATTAAGCAGGTCTCGTTTGTTTATTTTATTTAGTCGTTTTATAAAACCAATAATCATAAATGTACATACTCACGCATATATATATTGAATCAACTTAGTGATTTAATATTTATAAAAAGTTATCTATAGCTTATATTAAATTTATTATTACTATGGGATATTTGTGGAAATGCCTGAAGAGAGTCAATTGCAAATTTCTACTCTGATCTCGAATTCTGAGAGTAACGAGGTTATTAATAGAGGAGTGAATTGGATTATATTTTAAATAACATCATCCATGGCATTCTATAAGAAGACTCAAAGTCCGACTATAGTTAGATGCGACTTCCTCGAGTCCTGAAAAGGATTGTCCCGTTATAA